>CM019691.1:88469953-88707362 GCA_009760885.1 Achatina immaculata | reverse complement strand
GCCATAAGGTGTATTGGGCGGTGATTGCTTGGCTGATTGCCGACCAAAACTTTTATCATCTTTGATCATATCATAGTTTCATCATCTTCTTCACACCATAGAATATCTTGATAACATCTTTGAAGATTATTTTTATCATACTGTTTATATTTACCATCTTGACTTTAACATTCTTTTTATCATCATTCAGTCATTTGCATGTCCCTTGTGGAACTTTGCCTCCCTAACAGCACTCCTGTAGACCTCTTGGTTGTAAGCAAGATGGCCCGCTGCTGATGCATCCATTTGCAGATCATCAACGATGTCTTGTAACCTTCTTCGCCTTGGTTTTCCTCTCTTTCTTTTTCCATTGTGTATCCTTCCAAGACTGTCTTCTCTAGATTATCATTATGTTTAATGTGTCCAAAATATTTGAGTTTTTTTGTTTAATCCTTTTTACTAGCCAGCCTTCTTCAGTATTTAGTTCTTGTAGTATGGATATATTTGTTCTTTTTGTGTCCGTGATATTTGAAGAACTCTTGTAGCATTTATATTCAAAGGCATTTATGTGCTTCTCAGCTGTTTTGTTAAGTGTCCAGATCTCACAGGCATATGTTGCGATGGGAAAGATGCATTCCCTTAAAAATCTTATTTTTGTAGTTGTGTCTGTACCTCTGTACAGTTTCTTTAGTTGTTTTACTTTTTGAGGAGGTATAGATGTCTTCTTTTTAATTTCCCTCGCTGTATCTCCATTATTAGTTAGTAGTGATCCAAGATATTCAAAACTCTCCACTTCTTCCAATTTTTCCTCATTGATATATATTTCAGCTGCCTTGTTTGTTTTGTCAGTTGTCATCAATTTAGTTTTCTTCGCATTAAGATAAAGGTTTTGCTCTTCACTGTTCTTACGGACTGACATAATTAGTTTTTCCATTCCTTTTTGTGTTGTGGATAATAATATAGTGTCATCAGCATATCTAATCTCTGGTATTTCATAACCTCCAATTGTTATGGCATCATAATATTCTTTATCTACATCTTCTCTAACATTCCTCATTATATTTTCAGTACACAAGTTAAATAGGTAGGGTGACAATATGCACATCCGATGGACCCTTGTTTTATGTCAAACCAAGTTGTTGTTTCACCATTTATTCTCATTGCTGCTTGTTGGTCTAGATACAGCAGTGATATTAATTGTATCAAATGTGTGGGAAATCCCATTTTTCCCATTATTTCCCAAAGTTTCTGGTGTTGTACACAATCAATTGCCTTTGAGTAGTCTATAAAAGATAAATATAGATTCACATTAAATTCTCTGCATTTTATTTTTATCATGCTGTTTAAATTTACCATCTTGACTTTGAAGTTTCCAGATATTGACCACTGCGTGCAGCTTCTTTGCAGAATGTCGTCATCATCATCTTGAGCATGCCACAGGGCTTAATTAGTGTAGACGTGCTAAAAACTTGATATTTTTTTTTTCTTCAAATGTTGTACAGCATGTCTACCAGAATAAAAAAGTTGTATTTTACTCATTCCACAAACATTTGTCATGATAGATATTTTACATAAACACTAACAAGTTGGTGAATGTTTTATTTGTTAAATGCCATTTATGTTATCAGAGATTTTTATTTGAGTACACTGGAAGACTTCCTTCACTTTTGAACAACATTAATTTGTTTCAGCCTGCCTTTAGACACCATGAATTTGTTTCAGCCTGCCAGTCTGTTACAGTGTTATTTTACCAATCTTCTATTTTTACACAGAAGTACATTTTCTTTTCTTTTATGCATCAGCCAAAAAGTATCTGCTGCAGATGTATTGCACAGTGGGTTATTGGATCATATAGCTTTTTACTCTTTTTTGAGGTGTTTTGTGTATATATTTACTATAATTCTTATATCTTATAACCTTCCCGTGCCGTTAAACGTCACATAGGGCTCACAAAGTAGTTCGCCAATTTTTTACCAATTTTTATTTTTACCAGTGGTAATTTACCATAATTAGTACAGTTTAAGTCATTGGTTCAGCATACATTGAATTCTGTTTGTTACTTTTCATGTTTGTATGATACAGTCATTATACAGTCATACATAGTGAAAATGGAAAATAAGTCCAGCTACTCAGAGCTTCAGTACTATTATTAACATTATACCCTTTTATTATTATTATCTTCAAGAGTACAGTATCGTTTCTGGTCATGGGAGATGCATCTTGATGAGTGGTTTACTAATTATCTTAATAAATGGGACAGTGTAATCTTGATATTTTCTTGATATTTTTCCACCTCATTTTATGACATTATGCAGTCACTAGCTATAGTCCCATACCTCCAGCAGCTTTAGGGTACAAACAGGAGTGAAGCAGGAATGTGTACTATCACCAACATTATTTATCTTGGCAATAGACTGGTTAATGAAGGAGGCAACATCAGACAAACGCAGAGGATTACAATGGACCCTCAACACAGTGCTGGAGGACCTTGACTTCGTGGACGACATTTGTCTTCTGTCAAGCAGCCACAAAGAAATGCAAGATAAAATAAACAAGCTAACTCAGAATGCAAACAACATAGGACTAAAGATCAATGTAGGAAAGACAAAGTTAATGAAGCAAAATGTGAACAACAAAAATGTACTCAGAGTAGATAGCAAGTTAGTGGAGGAGGTCAATGAATTTGTATACCTTGGCAGTAGAGTAGTAGAAAATGGAGACAGCACAGAGGACATCAACAGCAGACTTACTAAAGCAAACCAGGCTTTTGGTATACTACAGACTATATGGAAATTTAAAAAAACTAAGCGTAAAGACGAAAATCAGGATATTTAAGAGTAATGTTCTAAGTGTACTCATCTATGGAAGTGAATGCTGGAAAATCACCAAAACAATAGAAAACAAGTTGAATTCTTTCCAGACTAAATGTTTACGAAGAATTAGAAAAATATTTTGGCCAAACACCATAAGAAATAATATCTTGTTGGCACAGATGCAGATGAAGCCACTGACAGTAATTATTGAGGAAAGACGCTGGCGATGGTTGGGACATGTGCTCCGAATGACTGATAACTCACTACCAAAAACAGAACTAAGATGGACACCACAGGGGAACAGAAGTAAGGGTAGACCAAAAGAGACATGGAGAAGAACAACAGAGAAGATGTTGAGCAATAGAGGGCTCACCTGGGCAAGAGCAGAAAAAAAGGCAAAGGACAGGCATTTGTGGAAAACCCTTGCGGAAGCCCCATGTGCCCTGGGCACTTAAGGTTCAGAGAGAGAGAGAGAGAGAGAGAGCTATAGTCCATCAAAAATAATGGGAGAAGAAATGAAAATATGATTTTACTTAAAACTATGCAGTCTTTAACCTGAAAAACAAATAATTGCTCCTGTCTGGCTTTGAACTTTCAAACTTTAGCAGTTCATACACTTTACGAAGTGCTTCACATAGTATTGTAAGAAGAGAAACCATGCTGAATCAACTAAAGAGTGTCATATGAACGAAAAAAAAATGTATGAATCCATAATCAGAAATATAGTCCTGCTGTTTGACAAAGGCCATTTATTGCATTTTAAAAGAGGAACAAATATATTTTATAGTTACTTCCTTTTGTCCATGAAGTAGTTTGTATAAATAATTGGATAATGTGAAAAAAAAAAATTATATGAAATGATGATTTCCTAGGTCTGGCTAATTGACATGTCTCAATACTTAACCATTGTGGAATGGTGTTTGATGGACAGTATATTGTGAGAATACCAGTCAAAGCAGAATGGTGTTATCAACGAAGGAAAGAATTTTTTTGGTTGAACAAGTGTTTTGAAATGGCGGTCGATACACACGGATGGTTGTTCAAAGATTTATAGCAAAATTTCCTGATAAATAACCTCCTCATCGCACTACGGTTAGAAATTTGTGGAATAAGTTTCGTGATACGGGAACTGTAGAAGATGCTCCGCGATCTGGTAGGCCTGCTGTGTCTGAAGAAAAATGTCTAGATATCCAAGACAGAATCCTGAAAAGGCCATGCAAGTCCTTAAGGAAAATGTCGCAAGAAGTGAACGTATCACTGAGCACAGGGCACAGAATTCTTAAACATCGGTTAAATTTTCATCCATACAAGATTTCCGTTGTGTCTGAACTAAAAGAGTGTGACAATCAATCCCGAGTCAACTACTCCACATGGATTCAAGCATTTTTAGCTGAAGAAAACGAGTCAGTTCTTGATTTAACATTCTTCTCTGATGAGGCATGGTTTCATCTATATGGATACGTTAACAGCCAAAATAATCGCATTTGGAGCAGTATTAATCCCAATGCATTTCATGAAGCGCCGCTACATGATGCGAAAATTATGATATGGTGTGCTGTCAGTAGAAAACGTTTAATTGGATCAGTTTTCTTCAACAACACCATAAATGCCGATCGGTACCGTACTAACATTCTGGAACCTTTTTTTAGAACAGCTGAATGAACGTGAAATTGAAGAACCATGGTTCCCGCAAGATGGTGCAACTACACACACAGCTAGAGCAACACACAGTTTTTTGGAAGAAATTTTTGCAAATCGCATAATTTCTTGTGAATTAGGCCTGCTTGTTCTTCAGATCTAAATCCATTAGATTATTATCTATGGGGTTTCTTGAAAGGAAATGTTTACAAAAATAATGTACAAACAAGTGAGGACCTGAAAGAAGCAATCAGAATTACCATTCAAGAAATAACAACAGACACGTTGCACAAGGAATTTGACAATATTAAGAGACGTGTACAGTCATGTCTTGAAGCCCGTGGTGGACATTTCCAACACCTGTTATAATGAATATTTCAGCGGTACATTCCAGCGGTACATTCCAGCTAACCCAAAACAGCGTTGTATCATTGCAGTCACTATTGTAACTAATTAAATTACTTTTTTGAGCACATTTTGTGATGACGTCATTTAGTTCATTTTCCAATTTTTTTTTTCATAGAAAGTGTAGGGAGACTTTAAAAACACTCTATATATATTTAAATGATAAAAAAAAAGCTCAGTTATCAATATTTTGCTTTGTTAGTAATTGAACTATGCCTCAGGCAGGGAGACATTTCTTTCAGATAGAAATATTTAAATTGATTTATGAGAAATAAACAATTAACTCATGCTAGAATTTTTAACTATGGCCTTTGGGAATGTAGATATAAAATTTGTTAAAATTTTCAAGTATGGTATATGTATATATTTTTTGTTTTTGTTCTAGAGTTGTTACTTCGTTCTCTCAGCTTGATGTTCCCTAATAGATCCTTTGATGAAAGAACCAGCATAAATAGTGATATAAACAGTAGCTAGGATAGATTCTTACTGCTCTGGTGTTAAGGCTTGCAAAGGCCCAGGGTTCAAATATCATGAGGTGTCTGGGATTTCTTTTTCTCCTACCAGACCGTAGTTTCATTAATCAAAATGGGTAGTGAGAGCAGATGCTGAGACTTTGAAAACAGAAAATTTCTGTCTGCAGGTTGAGACATGCCAGAGTTTTGTGAACATGGTTGTCAGTATGTTGAGGAGAAATTAGACTCATTTACACAGAATTATGCTTGATCTCGCAAACAGTAGGAAAAATTATTAGTTAAAAAAAAACATTGGTCTGGTTTTATTAATCACTTCCAATGAGAATTAAAGGAATTTTGTTGGTTAAGTATCATGAGCAGCATGTAAGTTAACCAGCATGAGAGTGTTTGACTCTGTTCTGTCTTGTAGAAGTCCAACACTTGGGCTGATTCCTCCAGCAAGGTGAACATCAGTCTGGACGGGCTGAACCAAAGAGGCAAGCAGAAGCTCCCAGCACAAGGACCGCCTCTCAATCAGATGTCAGGAGCACCAGTTCAGCCAATGGGAACAGGTAGCTTGTTTTTTTTTTCTTTTACATTTTGTCATCAAGTTATGTCAGCTTGGAATCTTCCATCCTGTAACATCTTTTATCTTGTATTGTTTTTTTTTAACCTTTTCTCAAGGTAAAATTAAAAGTGGATGAAAAGGAGATGAAGATTTATCAGAGCCAACAGACAGGTGTTGGTCAAGACACAAGCTGTTGCATTACTGCAGTCTAGCTTACAGGGCAAAGACTGATATGCCTGATGTGTGGGGGATGGTGGATTCTCATTCTTGAGTACACTCTGGAAGTTGAATAAGGTCACTGTAGCTCAGTCAGTATCAGTCAAGTACTGCATTTCAAGATCTGTCTTGTGACATTGACAGCAGAATAGCTCAAATTGGCATTTGAAGATCAACAGCCAACTGAAACTCAGTCCATCTGTTTGAATTCAGCTCTGTGGCACTTGGGCTCAGTATATGAATGTAAAATGCAAAGTCTATCATCTAACATTTCTGATCTTAAAAAAAAAAAACAACTCTTTATTAATATATAACTGTAACCATGGCAACACATAAATATTTCTTTTCTTAGTACTCTGCCATCATGTTCACAATAATTCATATAATTTGTGCATGTGTTGGTGTGCATTACAACACACCTAACATGCAGTGCACAGCTGAAGCATATGTTGTGTCTGAAACTGGACTAACAGAATGTTTTCTTTGTAACCAAGGAGTTATCTGGTACCCAGACATGTGTTCAGGTAGGAATTGCCAGGTTGCTTTCACTGCATTTACGCATGATCAGAAATCAGTTTCTCATTTGTTTTGTCAAGTGTCCCCTTAATTTTTCATTAGTTTCATTTAAAAAAAATTTTGTTTCGGGGCAGCTTTTCCTTGTTTTGTGGATTTTGGAATTTGTTTTCTGCACTTTGGTTATTAATTTATTTTCTTGAATTTTTATCCAGTTTGTTGTTCTCATTGGTGTATATATTTGGTTATTTTATTGATGTGTACCATGTATACCACCTCTAGATGCTTTTACCCTCCCAGATTTCTTTGGTACCCATTTTTAGAGGCTGGGTGGACCAGTGGGGCTTTTTTTGGTGTGTACCATAACAAATTCTCACTACTGGGACTTGAACCCACCTGGTAGCATCAGATTAATAAACCAAGCACTTAAATCACTCAGCTAACCAGGCCACACACACACACACACACACACATATATATGTATGAGGGGTGATTATAAGGTCTGGGTGTAAGGTACAACAAATTATTTGTGGATAACTTTTTTTGGTTATTTCTCAACATAGTCCCCTTGCAAATTTATGCACTTAGTCCAGCGATCCTGGAGCATATGGGTCCCTTCTTTGTAAAAGTCAGCATCTTGTGCCAGTAGAAAGTGGTCTACAACATGAATGACGCCATCATCTAAAGCAAATTTGTGACCACTGAGCTCCTTTTAGAGTTTGGTAAACAGATAATAGTCTGAAGGGGCCAAATCTGGGGAATAAGGAGGATGTTCAAGAAGCTGGAAGCCGCATTCATGAATGGCATCCATTGCTACCAGTGACTTGTGGACTGGAGTATTGTCTTGATGAAAGATGACTCCTCTCGTCAATTTCCCTCGACGCTTTTCTTTCAGTTTGACCTGCAGTTGCTTCACAAGATTAGCGTAATAGGCCTTGGTGACTTTTCTGCCCTTTTGAAGATAGTCTGCCAATAGCACACCTTCTGAGTCCCAAAAGATGGAACCCATCACTTTGCCTGCAGACAGAACCATCCTTGCTTTCTTTGGAGGTGGGGATCCATGATGTTTCTACTGCTTTGACTGTTATTTGGTTTCTAGTTGAAAATATGAACCCAAGTCTCATCCATAGTCACAAATTGCTGAAGAAACTTGTCAGGATCTGCAAAAAAATGGCCAAGATTGTCTCTTGACATGTTGAGACACTGCCATTTGTGATCAGCTCCAAGAAGTTTCAGGACTCACCAAGCAGAAACCTTTGATATTTGAAGATCATTGTGAATAAGGGCATCAGCACATTCCTAGGAGGTGCCCAACTCAGTAGCAATGTACCGCTCAGTTAGTCGTCCATCCTCCATTATCATGTCATGGATTCTGCCGGTGGTTTCATAGTTCTTGGTCTTCCTGGACGGGGATCATCTTCCAGACTCTCTCTTCCATGTTTGAATTGAGCTGCCTATTTCTTCACTGTGCTGTAAGAAAGGGCACTCTCCCCTAGAGTCCCCACCATTATCCTCATGGATCTCCTTCAATGACAAGCCCTTGATGCAGAAGTAGCGAGTGACTGTTCGATGACAAATTTTATCCACTTTCTCAATTTCTGCCACCCCTTACCACATCAGTAGCCTATACAAAAAAATTGGTTGCAGTTAATTTCTTGAAACTTGTTGTTTAATCTTACATTAACCTGATCTATAAATGCAACTAATATCAACTGTATGTCTCAAGTATTTGTACCTTATGCTGAGAACTTATCAATCACCCCTCGTATATTGTGATAATTTATTTATGTTGACAGTATTATAGTGCATTGACACTTTATTTTACTCATGTGAGCCACATATGCATGGTGTACATTTTTTGTATGTGTTAATCTCAGTCAACAATATAGCTAAAATATAATTTTGTTTTTCTGGGTCATTTGTCTGTGGTGCCATACTGTCATTGTCAACAAGCCATCTGGTGGTGTTATTTTATTGCTGTTGGATACTGTGCATCATTTCATGTGTGTGAACCACATTTTCATTATGAATTAAATCAGTGAGCAGTGAATTCATGGCGTCAGCTTAGCAGTGTCACATTCCAGGAGTGATGGATTTTTTTGTTCACCCTCATTCAGATTCTTGCATTTAAAAGAGAAGCTTTGAAAATTGCTGTGGAGCCAGTGGTTCCCAGCATTTTTTGAACCAACCCTCTAACAGCTATTATATGTGACTAACATTCCATGAGAGAAATGTAAAAAAAAAAAAACAAAATGTTGGAAATTCAACAAAAGTTGTTTCTGTGAGTAGTTTTTGAGTGGTTGCTGTTATGTTAAAACTTAGATTTGGAAACAGAGATTTTTCCTAAAATCCTTTATATATATATATATATATATATATATATATATATAAAGGGAATGAATGAATGAATATATACACTAGCTGATTACCCGGTGTTGCCCAAGTATTTATTTATCCCAATCAACAAAGTTCTATTTATTTCCACAACCTTCTAGACAGTTCTACAATGTTCCATTCATTTCCACAGCCTTCTAGAAAGTTCTACAGAGGTCTGTTCAGTTCCACAATCTTTTAGAAGATTCTCTAATGTTCTATTCATTTACACAACCTTCTAGAAGGTTCTACAGTTTAGATGGTTCTGCAGAGTTCTATTCCTTCTATTCGACTATACGTGGGCTTAACTGTCATCAGGACTGTTACCAGTCAGCTTATCGACCCAGAACACTATGGATTCGACACTAATCTCAGTCAATTTGGACATTTTATTTTTCACTACTTCTCACCCCCCCCCCCCCCATGCCGATGGAGGCTGAACTTGCAAGTGTCACTATTCATCACAACAACCCCAAAAACTATGGATGCGACACTAATATTGGTCATTTTCGATGATGTGTACATGTCATCCCATTCCAACCCCAGACTGAGGCCCCCAATGCTGATTGGGGCTGAACCTGGACTTAAACGGCATCGGGAGTGTCGCTGTTCATCACAGCGACCCTGAAAACTATTGATTCAGCACTAATATCATTCATTTTCGATTATTTTTAAATGTCACCCTGACCCCTAGGGGACATAGGGGTATCCTAGGGATGTCTTACCCCAACAAGATTTCTTTCCAGATTGTAAGTCATATATGTACCAAGTTTGGTTGAAATTGCTCCACGTGTTCCAGCATGATGCTGGAACATATATATATATATTATATATATATATATATATATAAACATACAAACATACATCCCATTTATATATATATATATATACTCTTATTTTATTTTTTTTTTCTTATTCTTGTGACCCTGCCTCAGAGCCCCTGTGACCCTGCCTCAGACCCCCTGTGACCCTGCCTCAGACCCCCTTTGACCCTGCCTCAGACCCCCTGTGACCCTGCCTCAGACCCCCTGTGACCCTGCCTCATAGCCCTTGTGACCCTAATTTGCGTCATGACCTGAGGTTGGGACCCATTGCTGTAGAAGATATTGTCACATATCTGCCTTTTAATGCTAATACCATGAAATGTCACTGTGAAACTGTTTTATTGTTTTCCAGTTTTGTTGGGGCATGACATTTTGTTATGTTGTGTTTTTATAAAAGCATGTTCTGATTATTTGATTCATCCCGTGGGTCTTTGTCTGTGCCTGGCTTCAGAAGTTGTCTGTAATGCGCATGTTTTGTTTGTAACTGATTGGACAATCTTCACAATACATAGCAAGATAATTTGTCCTGTTTTTGTTACAGATTTCAGAAGTGTTAACTTAAGACATAATGTGTGAATTTGGGTAACAGGTATCTGATGTAGACTTTATTATTATGTCTCTGTTTGAAGGTGTTACCAAGTGAAAGAGATTTTGAGCTTTGTTTAACCTCCTTGGTGTTAACCCCGGTGTGTTAAATGGGCCAGGTTTTTCATGATAAAATTGTTAGCCCTCCATTAAAAGGGCTGACCTGGTTTTGACCCCATACACAGCTTTAAGCTAAAATAAATTTTGGGGTAGTACTTTGCTGCCATGTAGCGAATGAAATGAGATCAAGCATCTAAAAATAAGTATGAGAACTCCTTAATTAATATTAATGAGTGGTTGGGGCCATCATGACATCTGAGCAATGTTCAGTGTTTTATTTTTTTTTCCATCAGAAACATAATGCAGAGAAGGTTAAAACAACGTGTGGTCAATCACTTAGTACATCATTTTTAATTCTCAGTGTGCAGGCAGTTTCTCAAATAAAAAGTTTCAAACTGAACTCATCATTCGTGGTTTTCCTTGAAAATAACACAGTACCAATTCTGTTATCCTTTACAGCAGTGTAGAATGACAGATTCCCAACAGTGAAACAATCTCTATGAAAGGCAGTGTTTTATTTTTAAAAAATTATTTCAAAACCACACACACATGTGGCTGATAGATGGTTAAGAAGTAGGAAACGGCTCAGTCAGAAATACTTCAGATTCTGTTGGATCAAGCAGTGTGATTTTATGTCAGGGATGAGCTGTCTATCCAGTGCCATGCCTGCAGGCTGTGGTGGTCATGTTTTTCCACAGTTCTCCATTGCAGGTGTTAGTTATGAGCTGGACTGGTGTTTTTTCTCTGTGCCACGTCATCAGTCCATCTGTCATCTTCTCTCTTTGTCTGCCTCGGCCCTGTTTATGCCCTCTATCATCCATTTTGTTATCAAATATTTCAGTCCACTTGCTCTCATGACGTGTCCTGTGAATTTGGATTGTCTCTTCCTGAAATTTTGTTATTGTTTGTCTCTCATCTTCTGCCTCTTTCAGGACCTATTTGTTTGATCTCTTCGCTGTCCATGGTGTCTTTAGCATTCATATAAGGAACCACATCTCCTTGGCCTCCAGGGATGATGGAGGTGATAAATGACCATAATAATCTTGACTTTCCTACATAAAGCTTGAGACAACACATTCTCAGTAAATAGTAATGCTTGGCTTCTTGGTTGCTCCACTGGTAGGGGGAAATGATAGTCCCATACCTCATTTGCCAGATTTCTGTGACACAGCCTGTTTCCAGTGAACGCTTTAAATATAATGACTGAAGTCTTGGCCAGCTTTAGTTCATCGTAGCCTTCACCTCAGTTCTCACTGGGTAAAAGACAGGTTTCCTGTTTAAGTGAAATTTATTTCTGACTATTATTCACATGTGCTTGTTTGTATCCTTAGTGTTACTGGTACAATCTTGCTTGTATGCAGTCATTACTCTAGAACCATAATGTGTATGTTTTTATTTCTTTGTGCTTGAAGATGTGTGCTGTACCAACTTTATTTTTCTGTTTGAGCTAAGATCAAGTAGTGCTATATGATGACTGTCAGTTCCAGCTGTGAATCATGAGTGTTTTAGTCACAAGTTGATTTTTTCTTTTTAGGTTTGTGTTATTTAGAAATAATACACATAAAAGATCATTCTTAAGAGAGTGAAGTTATTTTTTACTTGGTGAAAGAAATGTCATCTGAAGTACAGGTAAAGTAGCCGTGTTATGCCATAATGGCACCCAGAGGATGTAGTGTTAGTACCCATATTTTCCTTTACCTGTTGTGATACTAGAGGCTGATGTGGTCGCAACATTCTGTCTTCCCAGCTCAAAGAATCAAGTACCCATTTCTACAGCTTGGTGACTGGGGCACCGCTGACTGTCCTTTGCTATGAGAGCTTAGTGCATTAGCCACTGCTCGGGGTCCTTCTTCTGAAAAGGGTGAATATGAACTGGGCAAATGTATACCTTCCAAGAATTTCTGTACATGATTTCAAACATTCACTTACAGTTTAAAAGGAGTATTTGCTTGAAAGGATTAAGTGATGTTTTAATAGTTAAATCTGAATTGTTTTCATCATTTGTGAAGCATATCCGAGTTTTGTTAAGCACATAATTAGCATGTTTCAGAGAATATTGTTTGTTTTTGAAGTGCTCGTTTCTTGGTAGATATTATCTACCTTTTTTGTAACAGGTTATGAAATTTTGTTTCAGGTTTGGGAATGATGTCTCCGGGTATGGTCGGGATCAACCAGGGAATGGCTGGCATGACTCTGCAGAGTCCAGGAGCTGCTCCTATGATGGGAGGGGGCATGCCAATGATGGGCGGACCAAGGCCTATGATGGGTGAGCTAAGACTTTGGCCACAGACTGTGCATATTGATCTTCTAAATTCATTCTCTTTGTGCCAGATACAAACATGCCATGGTGCTCGGTGTATCTGAATGTATTGCATAAATGTTTAGGTTTCTTTCTTCCCTCTTAGGTACACATTGGTACTTAGCTTGTGAAAATAAATGACCAGAATACTGATTGCGTCTTATAGTTTGATGCATCTCATCAGTGCGACAGCTTTTATTTGGAGCATGTGGAGCTTATTTTTAGCATCAGTTGTCATTTTGTATCAGAATATTGTCAAATGAATAGACTGAAACTTAATGGAAGTTAAAAGAGTCAGTTTTCATATATATGTTATGGCTTAATAAATGGGTTGACTCAGCTGTGAATGTGGGTGTGCTATTTACACCACAGGGTAATTGAAAATACTATTCTGCAGCTTGTCGGTGCAGGAGAGCACAACATGCCAACAATTATTGGGAGTTACAGAACTTGGAAAGAAAACATAGGCCAAAACATAAGAAAATCAAAATGGTCGTCATAAATTTTGGTTATGTCTGCTTGAACTAAAAGGCATGATCACTCGGTTGAGATAAAGTCCTTGCATAGGTTTTACATTTTAGTAACTAAGTAACTTTGCAACTAAGTAACATTGTTCTTGTATAGGATCAGTGCCAACCCTGCATTCCATTTGTCAGTTTGGAACAGTATTTGTATAGATTTGATTATATTAAATTTAAATTGACCATATTCTGGTCCAAGATTTCAAATACTGAAGTGCTTCATCAGTAGATTCAGTGAATCTACTTTTTAGAGAGAATTATATAAAATCTATCCAAGTGGGATATTTTTTGTTGTAAAAATGTTGTTTTATATAAACTTCTTGAAGTATGAAACTTAGTGCTTGTTTTGTAATTTTCTGCAATCTTTTTATGCAATTCCCCAGGAATGGGTATGGGCCAGCCAAATGTGATGGGTGGAATGCCTCAAGCCAGCATGGGAATGCAGATGACTATGGCAACAAATATGTCAGGAAATGCATCCTTCCAGAAGCGGACTGACACTGCGTTTTCTGCATTTGGGAATGTAAAACAATAGATCCTAGAATAATTTCAGCCATTTAGAAAATTTTGCAGACTTTTAGCTTATCACAAGTAATAAATGAAGAACTGAGTGAAGAGCGGTGTAGGGAGTTCAAAACTGACAAGTGCCAGTTCATCTGCACCACCTTAGGAGTTGGTAGTTGCTGTTACTGTCAGTTTTCTACGATCTACGAACCTGCATTGAATGTAAACATATTTATTTAGTCATAATGTGCATAACATGCTATGTAGGCCAGTTGTTTTTGTGCTGTGATTAGCTGTGGCTCATGATCTGACACATCAAAAACTTGCACAGGGTAAAGAACAAAGTGGTGGTACATTCCATCTCGTGAATACGTTCATACTTTTGTGTTTACAAAAAAATGTAAATGTACAGATTTTTGTTACATCTTGCAAGAAGCAAAGAATATTAACCAGTGTGAATATATACTTAATAATTCATATTGAAGTATTTCAGAATGGCTCATTCGAGCAAAGGCTGATTCATAAGATCAGATTGTTATAAAAGTTTGTCTTCCTTTTTTTTCGAAACAAATTTCTGTTGTTGTATTATAGACAGTTATCTTATGATATTTTGAACTGCGTGAGTAATAATATGGTAGTTTGTGACTGAAATAACATGAAAGGTTCCTGTCTGAAGATAAGTGACTGTGATTTGAATTTTACAGAAGATAAGTTTGATCTGATTCTATAGTTGTGAAAAAAAGCTGGGACGCTCTTTTTTTACAGAGACAGCTGGTTGTTACGTTATTGTTATTATCTTCCTTATATTATATCTTGTTACTCGCACTGAGGTCATTTGGTAGTTTAACAGTAATGGCCAGAGACGGTGACCTAGTCTCAGTGACAGTAAATGTTAGAGAATAAAACATTGGTCTTGTATGTTGCACAGTGAGAATTAAAACGTAATTTTTTTTCAGAGATCCACTTAAATTTGTGAAAAAGTTCAGCACCTGCATACATTCATTTTCCTTCCTTCTTCACTGTATGAAGAAATTTGATGACAATGGCAGCATTTAGCAAACTGAGGGAAAAGGACATTGAACAGCAGAAAGTTAACCCAGAAAATGAAAGTTCTAATTTATCAGACCTACAGGTTTAGTACTATCTTGTGTGGAGCTGAAGCAGAAAAGTACAGAAGAAAATAAAGAAAAAAGAACTAACAGTTTTTGCCTTTGCTGCCTTAATAATGAACATCAAGTGGAAGGACAGTGTTGCTTTAATAATGAACATCAAATGGAAGGACAGTGTTGCTTTAATAATGAACATCAAGTGGAATGACAAAGTGCTGCGATGTGATAAACTTCCATCCATGATGATAACCTTCAGCTGCAGAAAACTCTTTCTGTGCCTCAGGAAGAAACGCGGACGTTCAGTTGGAACTGGAATAAAAGTGCGGGTCTTGATCTGCATAGGGGATATAATTGTAAAATGGAATGGAAAACAGTATTTCCATCTACGTCCGTGTACTTATTATGTTTCAAAATATAACTAAATGTATGAAGATTTCATAAATGCAGAGTTTTTTAGGAAAAAAGAAGTAATGTGATGTTTTTAGACAATGATTGTGCCCAGCTCACCATCGGCTAGGTCTAGATCTACACTACTTACCATCTGAGATGTCTAGATCTACTTGTCGATCTCATATTGTGATTCTATGTTGCATTCTCGCTAAATTAATGTCTGAAATAACCTCCTAACTACTTCTCCAGTCATCTAATATGTCTAGATCTACTTGGGATACATTCAGGAGCAGTGGTCTGTCCATACCCCTATATACATCATCAAAAATTGAAAATTTTCGATGTTTCTCTTCCTTTTTCTCGCTCGGCATTGCTTGTAACTAAGGACTCTTTCACCATTTTGAGAAGTGTCACCAGACATGCAGACGAAATATGTACAATCTAAATGTTACACCGGTTTTTGTAATGAAACAAACCGAGCGTCACTATAGTTATGGTACGAAGCATGTCGGAAAACCGGGAGCATCACTATAGTGCCGAAAGGCTTGGGAAGAGTTAAGTTATCTGAGGCATGTTGTAAGAGTAGAGGACAGCTTTACAGACATGGTTTATTGTCACTGTGTGCAGTTACACCAATCAAATGTTGTTAAAGTAGGCCATTAGACAAGATATAGAGCAAGATGATTCTCAGCAACTTCCAAATGTACCTATTAAACAGCTTTCAAAACTGTCTTCTAAATTGCAAAAAAAAACAAAACATTTTTATACCTAGTTGACAGAATTTTAGATTAGTGGGTCAAACTAATCGCAGAAACAGCTTCTGTTCTTTGCTGTTGAAAATGTTGCTGATTTTGGTATGCAGGAAAGTTGTGTTTGTTTTGAGGCTGCCAAAATTTAATGGTCCACAGTATATGAATAGCTGACAAATCAGTTTGTACACAAAACTTAATACTACTGTCTGTGTGGCATTTTGTACTCCTTACACTGTGGCTCTGGTGTTTCATGAAAGTTTTCACTGTGGTATAGGAGCTGTCTTATCTTGAAGTGTGGAAGAATCAGTAGCTGTTAACAACAACAACAAAAAAATGTGGCAGCATTATGTTTTCTGAACATTGATGTTGATATAATTTCTCTTTGTGTGCTTGTAACTGGAAAGAGCAAACTAGAAGTACAGTACACAACACATTCCCAGTGTGTGTGTGTTTGTGTGCGTGTGCGTGTGTGGTTAATATTTATCCCATGTTAAAATATGCTGATTTGAACATATAGATATATATATGTAAACTTTTTATATCATGAGATTTTCCTAGTTGTGAAGTCTGTGACATGTTTTACTGAACTATGGCTGAAAGCTGGAAGTGTTTTGATGTGAAGGTGTGTGGCACGTGAAAGCATCCTATTGAATGTTTCTGAGTTATTAGTTTGTTGTTGCACTGTGGTACCTCTGTACAGTAAGGCAATCAAATATCTGTAAGTACGCATTGTCACATGTCATATATATATATATTTGCAAATATAAATAGAAATATGTTCATAAAAATGAGAAATTAGCCAGTTAAAATCAAAATCCTGCAATGGGGTTCATTGATGATCTTCATTGTTATTTGCAGCTGATGCTGTGGTGAAGATCATGAAATTCTGGCGTATAGTCAGATTGAGAATTCAGCCAAGGGAACTTTCATTATCTGCTGGGGTGGAACTAAGAAACTGGTTCTCAGCATTGTCTACTACCATGGGGGAACTCATTGATCCATTTTCTTTGTGGTCTGGGGAACACATTTAGCATATTGAGTTTTACCTTTGTGGGCCTAGGGAACACATCAGTCTCTACCTTTGTGGGCCTCTGGGAAGCATCAGTTCTTACCTCTGAGGGCCTTTGAAGTACATCAGCCTCAACCTTCGTGGGCCTGGGAAACATGTCAGTTACTGCCTTTTTAAGCATGGAACTTGTCAGTCCCTATCCTTGCAGACCTAGGGAAGCACATCAATCCCTGCCTTTGTGGACCAGGCTGTTACTTCAGTGAAACGGCCTGTTTTAAGAATGTATCTAGCATCTCATTGTTAGACCCTGAGAACTGTTTCTGTTATTGACAGGACTTTGGTGCACCTTAGAACTGGTGACATAAAAATGAGAACCTGTTATGGTTATGTCAGAACGGTTCTCACTTTCTGTTTTTTTCGCTGGTGTTTGAGTTCTTTGGCTGTGCTAAATATGCAGTATCTTCACCTAGGTGAGCTTCAGCTGTGTTCCTGATTTGACATTGTAGAATAGTTTATCTTAGGTCTGTTCCATTTGGCCTAGACTAATGTGATAGGTTGTCAAAGGCCCGTTTGGTGTCATAGTTCATTAAAGGGTCAGGTTTTAGTGTCAGTCATCAGTGGCTGAGTGGCTCAGAAATATGTGTTGTGATACCTGGATTACAGGTATGCAGTGATTGATATGCTGCTTTTAAAGGTGGCTTTGTAGGCCAGTGGCTGGTTTTGAATCATAGAAAATGTAGATGTGCTGGTATAACATATTTTATAGACAGTTCACTTACATTTTTTAAAAATTGGAAACTAAATATATTCCATATATTTTGTGGCTCCTTTCTTCATTCATCATGCAGCTGGTGGTTTTTTTCTTTGATAGTCTCAGAGAGTTCTGTCAAGTTTTTTATTTGGTTGTGTTCAGTTTGTTCATTTTTTGTTTGTTTTTTGACATGGGCTTCTGGTTAAGGAGACATTTTTTTGGCTGTGCTGTTTATTTTATTATTATTTTTCTTTTGCCTTTGTTCATTCATCTTTATCATCTTACATCTTCCCAGTGAAGGTTGTAATGTATCTCCAGAATCCTACGTCATTTGCCTTCTTTATGTGCAAAGCTGCTTTCTGTCCATCTCTTGATGTCACCCTTTTGTTTTTTACTGCAGCTTTTCCGTGGGGTTAGTTTTCAGTATAATTCTATGTTTTGAGTTTTCAGTATAGTTATGATATTTAGAGTTTTCAGTATAGTTCTAATATTTTTCATTATTCCTATTTTTCATCTTCAGCAGTTCCAGTGCTTTTTTTATTTATCTTCTTGTCTAACCATGAAACATGTCCCATTCTTTCAGTAGAACGAAATTTGTAGGGGCTCAGTTTTCTTGTGTAATGTCAGTTTCAGCACAGCAGAATGCTGCTTCATATGCACTGACTTCAATAGCTGTTACTTGAATGGAGGTAAAGATTTTTCTCATTTTGTTGAAATAACATATAACCATGTCTGTATTTATGTTGCTTTCATATTGCTGATACATATACATTTTTTTGTGAGAAATTTTTATCTTTTGTTTCCTCATTTATATTTTCTTATCATATACAATAAATCTGAAGTTTTCCATTTTCTGTGAAACTTCTGCATACAATATTAACAGAGTGATCCTTATGATGCTGTTGTGTTTACCAAATATGACTTTTATTGTTAAGGACAAATCATATAGAAAATATCTTAATATATTATGAGTTGTGCATATCTTTTGTAACATGATGGTGAATATGTTGTTTATACTTCAAATAAATGGAGAGTTATTGATAAAGTGGAATTGTTAGCTCTTCATTTCTAATGATAGTTTTTGTATATTTGATGTAAAAAAAAAATGTGTGTTGTGATGTCATTAATGTTTACCTGTCCTTTACTTTATGAGTAATTGTGGAACTGGTGTGGTGTATGTGAAAAGGAGTGATGGTAGTATTATCACATCACAGAGGTGGTCATATTTTCCTAGTGCTATGGATACACTTGGGGGTGATGTCAGCATCATGTCCGATTACCCTTACTTTTCAAGCTCCAGAAAGAGCCAGGTACCTGTTTCAGCAGGTGGACTGGATAAGTGTACTAATTTGGATGCCAGTACAGCTCAGAGACTCTGCAAAAAGAAATACATGGAAGGCCAAATGGTGGAGTACTGAGATAATATCGTGAAGGGAAGTAAATGCAAGCTTGTCAAGACCTCAGCCTTCTTCAGTAATGCCGTTTATAACAAGATGTTGGCATTACAGCCAAGCCAGTGGAGTAAAGAATGATGAATTTCCTATGATGGTGATGTCTCCCAAGAAGGTCACTCTGAGAAATATGGAAAACCACTGTTACCACAATCTGGTTAACAACTACAACACAGCATTCACTGTTAAGAATATCTAGTTTCTAGATTTAGGGTGATTTTATGAAAACCGAAAAGGCCTAAGCTTAGTTAAAACATACTAGTAAATCTAAATATTATTGCTTAAATCTGATATGTGATTCTGGTGTCTGTAACCGTATCAGTCATTATTTTCATAGTTTATTGGTGGGTCAGGGACAAAACCAGTAATCTTTGAAGAACAGTGTGGCTTCGTTGAAGGAAAAGGCACATATATATGAGAACACTGATGGAAAGATCAATAGAAGTAAAGACAGACCTATACTTGTGCTTCTTAGACTACTGTAAAGCATTCGATAAAGTGAGACACATATCATCATCATCATCAGGTGCCGTGCCGACTGAGAATTACAGGCTTGTTATGTTGGCAACAGAACAAGAGGCAAAAATCTGTTATATGAACACAGGTTTAACAAATGCGCTCATTACCAACGGTTTCAAAGTGCCAAACTGAGAGTGTGATGCTTGAAAATAGGTTTAACAGATGTGCTCATTACCAACAGTTTCAAAGTGCCAAACTGAGAGTGTGATGCTTGAAAATAGGTTTAACAGATGTGCTCATTACCAACAGTTTCAAAGTGCCAAACTGAGATGCTTTCACTGTGTTCATTTAAAATTTCACTGAAAGATTCTCCTCTTCCAGACCTCATCTTCCCCCTCTCTGCCTGCACAATCTGAAGCACTAATAAATATTTATGCTTGAGAAGCATGAACATTAAAGAACAATTCCTCTTCTAGGTTTCAAATCCTCAGAAGTCTGCATGTAATCTCACATCATCTAGAAAAATATTTTTGTACTATGAAATTAATACCTAACTTTGTTGTCTGTTCTATGTTTACTATGGATGATAATGGTTAAAAAAAAAAATTCTTTGAAAACTCTGAAATGTCTGGTCTATATAACTGAATGGCTTCCAAGGGATGCATCAAATTCCTGGTGGCCCAAAACTTAAAAGATGATGTAAATAACTTTTTAAAATAGCCCCAGCATTAAAGAAGGGGGAAGACATTTTAATTTTAATTTTGAAAAAAAAAAAGGATGGAGGAAATGAATAATCACATAAAGATTGAGAAGCCCTGATATAAATCAACTTTTCTGAGTGACTCTAGTTTGGACCTAACTTGTTTTACATAGCCACAGCTATATACTCGATTCACCATCTCTCCACAGATCTAGTGTTTCCTGTTCTGTACATCATAGACAAATTATACTCAGCCCTTGTCCAATATATTTTAATGTCATTTGTGTGTGTGTGTTCAAATTCATTATAACTCACAAATAAGCTTGTTTCTGGTAACTACAAGTAACAAACATGTCTCTGGCCTATTAGTATCATTTATTGTATACATGTCAGAAAGCATATAACAACTGATTTTGTATTACAGATTTCTAACATCTCATGTGACAACACTGGAACATTAAAATGCTGAATCATTACATAAACAAAGTTCCTCTTTCCTACTTACTCTCAAGTAAAAGCTAAAGTGCACAAATTATTGTACAAAAAACTGAAATTAAAAAAAAAAAAAAAAGGTCATGAAAAATGTGCCGGTTCTGGGAAAACTATTGTCATGTGCCACATTAATTCTTTGTATCATAGACAACAAACTTCTTTGTCAAAATTCTCATGAAAAAGACAGTAAGAAATATTCCACAGTTTGTCTGGCTAAGGCTACAGTGTCTCAGTACCTAAATTTGCAAGCAAACTAAAATTCAGTACAAACATTTGCTTGAATTCTTCACTGTAATACTTGCACAAGCCTTAATGTAAGTGAATATTTGAAATCCATTTTCTTTTGATGGAAGCCAACATCATTCAGTTTTTCCCTACAAAAATTGCAGTTTTAAAATATCAGAATTAATCCCACTTTAAAACTCATTTGAAAAAAAAAAAAAAGCAGCAAAAACTGTGTGTTAATTCTGGAAAATTCAAACCAACAGTTTCATGTAATATAATAGGAGACACACACACATACACAAATGTAAACTACTTTCAATCACAATATTTTTAAGCCACTCATAAAACTCTGGCATCTGAACAATGCCTGCATAGATTTACGTCATTTAGTATCTTACAAAGCAACAAACCTTACCTGGGAGAAAAGAACAACAAAAAGCAAAGTATAACATAACAACAACATGAAGCTTGCTGGATAATTGCATTTGGTATGAAATTATTAACATTAAATTATAAATGATTAAAGCAAAGCTTAAATGTATTGAAATGTTTTTGTTTTTTTTTTAATCAAACTGATGATTATTTATATTCCAAGGAAGAAATATAAACTATTTTCTGACCAGTAATAAAAATCTAGCTGAAGCAAATATCAATCTTTGAAACTTGATGGCTCACCACAAGGAATGAAATGGTTTCTGTGGAAGCAGTTAATGGCCATCCACCTTCTATCAAATTATCCGACGCTGCCGTGGCTGGTGCATGTACACAAGGCTTACTTTTCTTTTGTTGCATCTCTGTTGTAGCATTAACACTTTTTAACAATGAAGTTTTAGTTCTGTCATATGAGGACAGTACATTATGGACTGCTTTGTCTAAGAGGTCTTTAAATCTTCTTGTTTGCTTATATTTCTGCTAAGAACACAATGTGTTCCTGGTAACTTAATTATCAGCATTCGATCTACAGCGTATGATGTGGAATGTTATTGCTGTTCATCTTCTTCATCATTCAAATGCTACATCATTCTACACTGGTAGCTTATCAGGATGGATTTCAGTTTTTTCAAAGTTGAAGCAAAGATCATCATCACTACTGTCCCAGATACACCCTCTCTGGATGGGTTCAACCATGATGATCTCCGTACACTTCTGAAGTACACATTCTAGATTCTGTGCTCCATCCACACATGAATACTTATTTACATGGTAAATCTCTGAGTCGGTGCGTGCGACAAAAAATTTCTGCAGGATTAATTATAACTAAATAAAGAAACACTAAAACTGCACTGCAAGCACTCTGATTCAACCGGGGAGTAGCCCGTCTCTGTCACTGCTAAAATGAATCAGGTTCTCCGGTTCAGTTTTTAACCAACTTTATAAATTTTGTATCATGGCTTTCATCTCTCCCTAAAAAGTTTCACACTGCTTTACACACCTCCCACTTCCAGCGGATGGCACAGGATCTTGAGTTAGGGGACTAACAGGACATCACTAAGGGATACATGGTATCAGCGCCGCCCCCCCCCCCCCCCCCAAATTAAGCCATAGCCTTAACCTCTCAGTTGAGTGGTTGCCCAAGAATGGTAAATATTTGACATGGAAACAAAAATAAGAATACCAATGAGAACAGATATTCTGAAAGACTGTTTACCTTAAAATATAAAAGCAACAAAACAAAAATGCTGCATAATGATACAGAACTACATGAAAGATGTTAAAAAGAAATCTTATCTGCACTTATCTGAAGTCAAATAGTCACATACAAGATATACCTCATGCAAGGACACAAGAAAAACCAAGGCACTAAACAAATTATGCAGCTTTCTAGTCATACAATGCATAAACAAAGCATAATCACACACAATAGGTTTCCAAGATAAACTTAAATATTACATTTCCAAGAGCTTCTACTGACCCACTTTTAACCTATTAAACCTAAACTTTATATCTGCTCTACTGAAACCCAGTTCTTTCTACAAGGGTTGTGTCAGTCCTTCCACAAGACAATTTGGTTCCAGAGAAAGTTGTCTTATCACATGATAATGGCACAAGAAGAACTTTCTATCCTATTTCTATAGTCAAAATGTTAAGATACATTTAACTCTTAATCTACTAAACAAAACTAATGACCCATGAACATTTTTTGTAATAAAAAAGTCTTGACCAGAATATTTGACCTGGGAAATGATGAAATGTCTTTTGTTTTTATGATAGTTTAAAATGATAAATTCTGGACTATGGAAGAATACCGTATGGTTGTAGCTATTCTAAACAAAAAAATATTAGTTAAAAAAGCTGCTTAAATGGTTCATGGCAGGTTAGAAGTTAATGTTAGCAATCTTCAGAAGGTAAGGTAGAATCCCTGTTTTCATGTCATTAAAGCATATTGGGAATACGGTGCTGTGCCCATATTTCCTGGCCACTACATGCAAAATAAGAGCCACATTCTCGTAAAGATAACTGCACATACTGCACTCACACTGTAATTCTATTATGTATCTGTGATCAATGCACATGCAATACTGCTCTGCAACTATGAATTCTGATGATGCACACAAATGTTAATATGTAATGCCACACAGCACTCTATGAACTGCAGTGAAGTACCTAAACATGCCTAGATATTAGCTTATTGTTGTATATCAAACACGAAGGTTCTCAGACATAACAAAACTATATGTGTGGGTGTGTAAGTATGAAAGGGTGAGGGAGGGAGAGAGAAAGAGCAGTGGCAAGAAAAGCAGTGAAAATCAACCGCTCGTTAGCCATCTCCTTCTGGAGGAAGACATGAGCACCAGAAAGATGGGCAGTAAGTTACAGCTGGCCAAGAGTCCTTACTTCTTCCCCCTGTCCTGTTCCTTGAGAAACAAACTATTTCATAACTTCATATAACCTGGTTACAGGTGTAGAAATCCAACATGTTCTATGTGGTAGTGGAGTCTGCTAAAAAGTCAACAAGTTCAAGAAAGCCTTAATGTCCCACTACCCATCCTACTCCACACCTATTTCAAGATCTTTCATGGTGTTCATTTGTTTTGTGCCATGCCAGATAACACAGGCAATCATGATCTGCCACTCTGTGTGATCCTTGGTGTTTGATTCAAATGCTTTTCTTTTTCCACACCATTTTGTTCAGTTCACTGGGATATTTTTCTCTTGGCCTCCCTTTCCTTCTTCTTCCCTGTCATTACCAAGTTCTCTAACTTCTGTCTTCATAGTGTTACAACAATTTTTTTAAAAAAATCCAAATTCATAAAATATCGTAAAACTATCACTCTTGTCTGACATTTAACTTAAAAAAAAAACAAACTATTTTTGTATTCAGGAAAATATTTGTACAACAATAACATACAGAAAACATCATAAAATATCTCCCTCTTCCAAGAAGACAATCCAGCAGAATATATGCATATTTCTGAATCCTGTATGTCCCTTACAAAAATGAACAATCTACAGTAAACCATAGAAATAAGAAATGATGGATACAACTATTACACGTTATCCGGGCAACAATAAGAAACAAAAAAAAAAAAAAAAGCTGCTTTCAAGAACTAAATAATAAACTGATTTTAAAAGATTAACAATAAAATTTATGGCTTAAAAAAAAAAGAATTATTTAAAATCAGAAATGTAAAGATAAGCATTTTACAGGAAATGATCCTCAATCTGTAGCACACATTCCCACTCCGAGTTCATCCGATTAACATCCGATACTGTTTATTAGATTCAGTGTAGTCCTAATGAGATCTCAGGAATCTCTGTAGATACTTGTCAGTCAAAACAAGCTTGCTTGCTTTTTGGGGGGTTTTTTTTTTTCCTTGGGGTTTTTTTTTTTTTCCCCTGAATTACAAGAAAGATTATATATGACAGAATGACAACAGAATTCATAACTTAATATTCTTCTTACTTTCATGCAGATCATCCACAGCATTGGCTGACAAAATTAAATTTGAGTGGACAAATTTCAGTGTTTAAACTGATCAAACATGCCATCACTACCACAAACAGTGCTCATGTTGATATGATTTCACATGTGCTGTAATAAAACACATTAAAATATATAAAGGCCTTTGCACTGAAAAAATATAGATTAAAAAGTGTTCTCCCTTCTAAAACAGTTCCTAGATTCAGATGAAATCAGTCCGAAAGGCTCCATATCTTGATGTTGGAGTCTTGTCCTGCTGTGACAACTGTGTTGTTGCTGAGCCAGCCTAGCTTGTTCACATGGCTCAATGGATGAGCTAGAAAACACAGAATGAAGAAAACATTATCTTAACAAATCACAGGAAAAATCAGGCAAAACAAATTTTAAAGTAAAATATTTTCTTATCACTTTCAGTCTGTCAAAAGTTTTTTTTTTTCTTTTTTTTTTCAGTGTACATCAACCACCAATTTTTATGCACTTCATACATTTGGTACTAACTTCTGTCATTACATCAACCATCAATTTCAATTTCTGTGTACTTCATATATTTGGTACTAATTTTTTTTCTCACTGTATCAAGCATCAATTTCTGCGCACTTCATATTTTTTGGTACTAATTTCTTTTTTCACTTATAACCACTGACATTCCTGAGTGCTTCCCTCTTCTGGCAGACATCATTCATTTCCCTGAGGCTGATATCCTACCTCACGACTCAGTGGAGGGCACAAATCTGCATAATAAAGTGAAGCTTACAAAAAAATATCTCGTCTTGTGAAACTTTATATACAATCCCTGCACTGTAGGAGTTGACTTCTTAACCACTGAGTTCACAGACTCTTTAATCACATGTCCACTTTTTAACCACTGAGTTCACAGACTCTTTAATCACATGTCCACTTCTTAACCACTGAGTTCACAGACTCTTTAATCACATGTCCACTTCTTAACCACTGAGTTTACAGACTCTTTAATCACATCCACTTCTTAACCACTGAGTTCACAGACTCTTTAATCACATGTCCACTTCTTAACCACTGAGTTCACAGACTCTTTAATCATGCCCACTTCCTAACCACTGAGTTCACAGACTCTTTAATCACGTCCACTTCCTAACCACTGAGTTCACAGACTCTTTAATCACATGTTCACTTCTTAACCACTGAGTTCACAGACTCTTTAATCACGTCCACTTCCTAACCACTGAGTTCACAGACTCTTTAATCACATGTCCACTTCTTAACCACTGAGTTCACAGACTCTTTAATCACATGTCCACTTCTTATCCACTGAGCTCACATGACTCTTTAATTATCTGCCCACAAGGTTCTATTTAAAAAATACTGAAACTGTGCAAACCCGCAGCGATGTGGATTCGATTTGCCAAAGAATACAGTTATAAGCAGATCATTATTTACAATAGAAATAACCAGTTCTAAATCACAAATGTTGCAAACACCACTGGTCACCAGTGAGCCTATAATGGAATAAAAAAGAAGTCATGACACCAAGTAAAAAGCAACGACGACGTAAACTCAAACGAAATAGTTCATTGTGTCAAAATAATTTTAAAAATTTTAAAATTTTTAAAAATTTTAAATCTGAGTTAATGCTTGTACCTTTAACACTAGGCTTTTGTCCCTTGAACTTCCCATGCTCCCACACAATGATGTGCGAGTCAATACTGCCAGAAACAACACGGCGTGAATCTGGTGACCATTTCAGGCACGTAATTTTTGCTGTGTGCTGTTCACCCCATCCACCAATCACATCCTAGTTTGAGAAAAATGTCAAAACAATTGCAAGCATCCAAGAAGCAAAACTAATAAATTACTTACATCCTTCCTGAGCTGTTAAATGCCATATATGGCTTCCATTGCAGTTCGCTAAGTTTTTCTGTTTTTGGCAAGTTTTTCAACTTCGTCAAAGGATTTTATGTCTGCTAATTAGTCTCTCCCAGGAAAGTTCTCTTTTGTTCAATTATGTGATTGACCTTTTTTCTGTGTCCTGTTGTATCCCACTTGATAGGTTATTTTAGTATTCTCCGACTGTTTCTTCTCATTATGTGGCCGATATATGTCCATCTCCTTTTTTTTTGATCACTGATGAGAAAGGTTGTTGTTCGCTCATCTGCCTTACCTCTTCATTGGTCTTGAATTTGTTCCACTGTATACAGAGTATTTTCCTTAGACATTTGTTTTCAAAGGAGTCTAATATGTTTTCTATTTCTTTAGTTGTTTTTAAGCTTTTGCATGCATAAATAAGGGTGGATATTATATTTGAACTGAATAATCTTAGCTTTGTTTTCATGCTTATAACTTTTGATTGCCATATTTTCTTAAGATTTTTAAAGGGCAATGCTGCTTTTGAAATTCTAATTCAAACTTTCTTTTTCACGTCACCATCATGGTCTATATAGCTGCTAAGATATGCACACTGAATAAATTACTGTACTAAGAAGAAAAGGATTTTTTTAAAAAATGGAATATGTAGATTAAACAGTTAGGGAAATACAACTAAACGTGTGATTTTACTGACTTAAATTTGGACTATACTTTGTCCCCTGGGAACAACTGTGTTAAGAGCACATTTATCTTAACAAAGTGAGACAGGGAACATAGATCTGCTTGCTTAAAAACTCTGACCTACTTCTGTAGCCCAGAAACTTGTAGCAATCAACACTAATTGTAATTATTATTTTTGTAAAATGTAATGTCAGGTTGGTGAACAGGTGGGGTGATGGGGATCGCCGGCAGGGATGAGGAAAATCTGGTGTGAAACCAATGAATCCAGTACGTGACAAACCTATGTGACTTTACAACAATGGCTATCAGAATAATGTAAACAAAACAGAGCCAGCAGACTATAGGTGGCAGGGAATGGATATCATTGAGGCACTCGTCAGATTACCAAAGTCGGAGTGTCTCTGTGGAACTGTCTCAAAGTTGTCTGGCCAGCCAGCGTTGCATGTTGGATCTTATGTGGAGAAGGGGCTTAAGTACAGCCACCAGATGCTGGAAAACAGTTTTGGCCAGGTCAGCCTGCACCACTGTCTTCATGGCAGTCCGAGCAAGACCACGGTCTGCCCTAGCAAGGAAAGGTGCTGAAGTCAGAGGTACCCAGCCAAAAGGTGCATCGCAAAAATCAGGGTACCACGCATCATCGCCAATGTGGGTACAAAGAAGAAGACTATATTTTATTTAAAGATCGTTTTTTAATAAAATGACCTTTGCTCAGCTCCTGGAAGTCAGGCCTTACCTTCCAGTCAGCCACATTATACATAAGAATACTATTTTTAGACCCAGCAGCCAACCAGGCACCATCTGGTGAATACTCTACAGCATTAACTTCCTGGATTTCTTTAGTTGTTTTTAAGCTTTTGCATGCATAAATAAGGGTGGATATTATATTTGAACTGAATAATCTTAGCTTTGTTTTCATGCTTATAACTTTTGATTGCCATATTTTCTTAAGATTTTTAAAGGGCAATGCTGCTTTTGAAATTCTAATTCAAACTTTCTTTTTCACGTCACCATCATGGTCTATATAGCTGCTAAGATATGCACACTGAATAAATTACTGTACTAAGAAGAAAAGGATTTTTTAAAAAATGGAATATGTAGATTAAACAGTTAGGGAAATACAACTAAACGTGTGATTTTACTGACTTAAATTTGGACTATACTTTGTCCCCTGGGAACAACTGTGTTAAGAGCACATTTATCTTAACAAAGTGAGACAGGGAACATAGATCTGCTTGCTTAAAAACTCTGACCTACTTCTGTAGCCCAGAAACTTGTAGCAATCAACACTAATTGTAATTATTATTTTTGTAAAATGTAATGTCAGGTTGGTAAACAGGTGGGGAGATGGGGATCACCGGCAGGGATGAGGAAAATCTGGTGTGAAACCAATGAATCCAGGACGTGACAAACCTATGTGTCTTTACAACAATGGCTATCAGAATAATGTAAACAAAACAGAGCCAGCAGACTATAGGTGGCAGGGAATGGATATCATTGAGGCACTTGTCAGATTATCAAAGTCGGAGTGTCTCTGTGGAACTGTCTCAAAGCTGTCTGGCCAGCCAGCGTTGCATGTTGGATCTTATGTGGAGAAGGGGCTTAAGTACAGCCACCAGATGCTGGAAAACAAAGTTTTGGCCAGGTCAGCCTGCACCACTGTCTTCATGGCAGTCCGAGCAAGACCACGGTCTGCCCTAGCAAGGAAAGGTGCTGAAGTCAGAGGTACCCAGCCAAAAGGTGCATCGCAAAAATCAGGGTACCACGCATTATCGCCAATGTGGGTACAAAGAAGAAGACTATATTTTATTTAAAGATCGTTTTTTAATAAAATGACCTTTGCTCAGCTCCTGGAAGTCAGGCCTTACCTTCCAGTCAGCCACATTATACATAAGAATACTATTTTTAGACCCAGCAGCCAACCAGGCACCATCTGGTGAATACTCTACAGCATTAACTTCCTGGATTGCTTCGGTTCTTGTCTCTTTGAGGGTTCCATTGCTCAGATTAAAGATGTGGAGATGAGTTTTCTGTTATTTGGAGAGAGAACAAAAGGGTATCCCTTATAAATGTGTACTTCATCTTGGAATATGAGAGTGTAAACATCTAGAAGGTGTATAAATGATCTTAAAACAGGTACCCACACTGATGTGGCTCAATAATTTTGAATGATAGCTTATTTAGAAAAAGATAAAATCTGATCTCAAATCTCCCTCACTACAACCTGTGAGAATGAAATAATGATATTATTAAGGGTGACTGAGGATTCTATAACTTGTGAGAATGAAATCCATAATGATGTTATTAAGGGTGACTGAGGATTCTACTACTCATGAGAATGAAATCCATAATGATATTATTAAGGGTGACTGAGGATTCTACTACTCATGAGAATGAAATCCATAATGATATTATTAAGGGTGACTGAGGATTCTACTACTTATGAGAATGAAACCCATAATGATATTATTAAGGGTGACTGAGGATTCTACAAGCTGTGAGAATGAAATACATAACGATGCTATTAAGGATAACTGAGGATTCTACAAGCTGTGAGAATGAAATACATAACGATGCTATTAAGGATGACTGAGGATTCTACAAGCTGTGAGAATGAAATACATAATGATGCTATTAAGGATGACTGAGGATTCTACTACTCATGAGAATGAAATACATAATGATGCTATTAAGGATGACTGAGGATTCTAATACTCATAAGAATGAAATTCATAATGATGCTATTAAGGATGACTGAGGATTCTACTACTCATAAGAATGAAATTCATAATGATGCTATTAAGGATGATTGAGGATTCTACTGCTCATGAGAATGAAACCCATAATGATGCTATTAAGGATGATTGAGGATTCTACTACTCATGAGAATGAAACCCATAATGATGCTATTAAGGATGACTGAGGATTCTACTACTCATGAGAATGAAACCCATAATGATGCTATTAAGGATGACTGAGGATTCTACTACTCATGAGAATGAAACCCATAATCATGCCATTAAGGATGATTGAGGATTCTATTACTCATGAGAATGAAATTCATAATGATGTTATTAAGGATGATTGAGGACTTCATTACTCATGAGAATGAAACCCATAATGATGTTATTAAGGATGACTGTGGATTCTACAACTCATGATAATGAAATGATGACTGAGGATTCTACAACTCATGATAATGAAATTCATAATGATGCTATTAAGAACTAAATAAAATAAGCACACAAAATGAAACACAGTGGAGAAATGGAAGAATTGAGGTATTCTGGAACAATGTAATGAAAGTGAGACTCTGCATCTTTCAAGCTGTGAAAAGGTTGAGAACCAAATGGTTCTTCCTCTTTAAACATTCTCAGATGCCAACTTGGATGTCCTTGAAGAATGTAGCAGTTCATCTTAGCTCACAAACGTTGATACAGAGCATGTTTTTGACATTGGTAACGGCTGTTATTTTTTTTCTGGGTGCCAAAAGTGCGCTCACTGGCTGTGCCAATCCTCATCCTGTTAAACATGTGATATCTCAATCTGTTGTGGCCTATGCAGGGTATTGGTCTGATCCTTTCTACTAAGCTTGTGGCAGGCATCAATTCTCTAACAGTCTGGGTGCCATGTTTTCCACCTGCTTTTATATTTGATTTTGATCAGTGCTTCTAAACAGTTCATACAAGCAAAATTCCTATCTAATGATCATTAAATTTTCTTTTAAAGCTCAAAATAAATGTACTTTATAACTGAAACTTTAAACTTCTATGAATCTTCCACCAACCTGCTCGCAACTACATCTTCCTCTTTATTGTATCTACAAATAAACATAAAACCCAACATTCAACATACCAGTACCATAGTCTACTTACAGAACCAACAGCCACTTCTGTGCCTCCAGGTCTGATGCTGACACTCAAGCTTTCAACCTTCACTGGCAGGGAGGAGAGCTTGCGGCCAGGAGCTTGCAGTACAACAACCTGCAGAAAGAACATCAAACACTTCAGTAAAACAAAAAACAACCAAACAAACACACACAGAATATTATCTCTTCAGAAAATATAAAAAACTGATGGAAACTTATAAATTTTCAAAATCATTAGTTCAAGTTCAATCTGTTTTTGTGCTACAATAAAACAACTTACAAGCACACACAAAAGAACATTTACACAAAATCTTCAACCTATGAAAAATCCTGCATTAAATACAGGCTGCAATATCTCTCTCTCTCCCTGAACCTTAAGTGCCCAGGGCACATGGGGCTTCCGCAAGGGTTTTCCACAAATGCCTGTCCTTTGCCTTTTTTTCTGCTCTTGCCCAGGTGAGCCCTCCTACAGGTGAGTGAGGCTGCAATATACTTCCAGCTAATTCTGCTTCCTATTTGATACACTAGAATAAGTGGTCATATGTCTCCTATTTGATACATCAGAAAAAGTGGTCACATGCCTAATATTTGATACATCAGAATAAGAGGTGTATGTCTTATCTCTGATACACTATAACAACTTGTCATTACATCTCATCTTTGATGCATCAGAACAAGTGGTTTTATGCTTCATCTTTGATACATCAGAACAAGTGGCCACATACCTCATCTTTGATACATCAGAACAAGTGGCCACATACCTCATCTCTGATACATCAGAACAAGAGGTCATATGCCTCATCTTTGATACATCAGAACAAATGGTCACATACCTCATCTCTGATACATCAGAACAAGTGGCCACATACCTCATCTCTGATACATCAGAACAAGAGGTCAGATGCTTCATTTTTGATCTCTCTCTCTCTCTGAACCTTAAGTGCCCAGGGCACATGGGGCTTCCGCAAGGGTTTTCCACAAATGCCTGTCCTTTGCCTTTTTTTCTGCTCTTGCCCAGGTGAGCCCTCCTACAGGTGAGTGAGGCTGCAATATACTTCCAGCTAATTCTGCTTCCTATTTGATACACTAGAATAAGTGGTCATATGTCTCCTATTTGATACATCAGAAAAGTGGTCACATGCCTAATATTTGATACATCAGAATAAGAGGTGTATGTCTTATCTCTGATACACTATAACAACTTGTCATTACATCTCATCTTTGATGCATCAGAACAAGTGGTTTTATGCTTCATCTTTGATACATCAGAACAAGTGGCCACATACCTCATCTCTGATACATCAGAACAAGAGGTCATATGCTTCATTTCTGATACATCAGAACAAGTGATTTTATGCTTCATCTTTGATACATCAGAACAAGTGGTTTTATGCTTCATTTTTGATACATCAGAACAAGTGATTTTATGCTTCATCTTTGATACATCAGAACAAGTGGTTTTATGCTTCATCTTTGATACATCAGAACAAGTGGCCACATACCTCATCTCTGATACATCAGAACAAGAGGTCATATGCCTCATCTTTGATACATCAGAACAAGTGGTCACATACCTCATCTCTGATACATCAGAACAACCTGCCCATCTATGATGTTGTCTATTCCTCTTTACCACTGTCTCCTCCTACTACTTACATTAGGATTTTTCCTCCAAAAAAGACTTTCTGTTAAATCTTTTGAAATGTTTACAGTACCATCACAATGTGGTATTACTGTTCCTCATCATTCCCTTTTCTCATTTTGTCTCAAGTTTTTCTTTTTCTCCAATGAAATACGGTCCAATTCTTCTGTAAATTCAAGCTTATAGGCCTCATTTTTCTTGTTTTATTTAATATTTTGATATGTTACTTGAAGTACTTGCTGAAATATGTATCAATCAGGAAAAATCGGAAGAGGTGGGGAGTTTTGAATATCTTGGATCACTACTAACTAATGATGGAGATACAGTGAGGGAAACTGAAAGGAGGACATCTGTCGCTCTTCAGAAGGTAAAACACCTGAGGAGGCTGTGGAGAGAAACAGACAGAACTATAAAAATAAGATTTTTGGGGGCATGCATCTTTCCCATCGCAACATATGCCTGTGAGATCTGGACACTTAACAAAACAGCTGAGAAACAAATAAATGCCTTTGAATGTAAATGCTACAGAAGAGTTCTTCAAATATCACGGACACAAAAAAAGAACAAATATATCCATACTATAGGAACTTAATGTTGAAGAAGGCTGGCTGACAAATAAAACTTAACTCTTCCCGTGCTGGAGGAAGAAACACAAACGTGTTCTGGAGTGCGGGAGTAAAAACGCGGGTCTTGGTCTGTAAGAGGGTCTAGTTGTAAAATGGAATGGAAAACAGTATTTCCATGTACTTCTGTATACTTAATATGTTTCAAAGTATAGCTAAATGAATGAAAATTTCATCAGAGTTTTTTAGGAAAAAAGAAGTAATGTGATGTTTTTAGACACTGATTGTGGCCAGCTCACCATCAGCTAGGTCTAGATCTGCGCTACTTACCACTACTTACCATCTGAGATGTGTAGATCTACTTGTCGATCTCGTATTGTGATTCTGTATTGCATTCTCGCTGAATGAATGTCTGAACTAACCTCCTAACTACTCTTAACTACTTCTCCAATCGTCTAAATATGTCTAGATCTACTTAGAAAACATTCAAGAGCAGTGGGGTGGCCATAGGCTATGTCCATACCCCTATCTACATCGTCAAAAATTGAAAAATTTCCATGCTTCGCATCCTTTTTCTCACTCGGCATTGCTCGTAACTAGGCACTCTTTCGCCATTTTGAAAGTGTCACCGGAATCGCGGACGAAATATGTACAATCTAAATGTTGCACCGCTTGTTTTAATGAAACAAACAAATTGTCACTATAATGACCATACGGTAGCTTCGGGACACCGGAAGTGTCACTATATCGACCAAACGCAAGGAAAGAGTTAAATATTATGGACACATTAAACATCATGATAATTTGGAGAAGACCGTCTTGGAAGGGTATATAAATAGGAAAAAGAAAGAGAGGAAGACCAAGGAGAAGATGGCTGCAAGACATCACTGATGATCTGCAAATAGATGCATCGGCAGCGGGGCATCTTGGTTACAACCGAGAGGCCTACAGGAGAGCTGTTAGGGAGGCAAAGTTCTGCAAGGGACATGCAAATGAATGAACTTGTTGTCCACCCCTTCATGCCAATAAAGTTATTAAAACAAGAGTTTGGATAGGAAGAAATGAATTTGCTACCACAAAAGAAAGTCTGGAACAAAACTGAGGTACACTGGTCATTGGGTAGGGCCATTGACCTACATCACAAAACAATGATGGCCCACCCTTCATGCACTGAGGAATTCATGAGGATAAAGAAGCATACACATATAAAAGAACTGAGGATTGAAATCCCAAAGAATCAGAACATGTAAGTGTGTTTACACTACGAAACTATGCCTGAGTAGCGAAACAGTAAGTGTACTTGTCGCTCGTGGCAAAGGCCAGTGATATGAATAGGGCTGGAGGGTATCCAGACACCTAGGTGTAGAAATGAGTATCACATCACCTTCTAGTCCACCAAATGACCAAGGCAAGCTAACACCAAATCTCCTTTGACATCCTTGGCATTAGCCCCATATGTTATACAGGCCAGGTTTTCTATGCTACAATCATTAGCCCTGCATGTCACATAGGCTAAAATGGTTTTGACTCCATACACAGCGTTAAGCTCGAATAAAATTTGGGGCAGTCAAGTAGTGAATGTGATAGGCAATGAGGTCCAGTGTGGAAAATATTTAATTAATATTAATGAGTGGATGTTTTCAGTATGCTTTCGGCAATGTTTTCAGCACGCTTTCGGCAATGTTTTCATCAGAAACACAGCACTAAGGAGCTTAAGGCATGACACAACTTTACCTTCCACATTAGGAAACTAAAGACATGCTAAATACTGAGCAGAAACTAAAACAGATAAAAACAAGTAAGATGTAACTAATCTTACATGATCAATGCAGGCTACAACAGTGATGCCATTCTTGCTGTCAACAGCTCGTGGCTGAGAATCCAGCTTGATAGCCTGTCCACTGAAACAAAAACACCACACACAAAAAAATCATCAAACACCTGCACTCATTGAACAAAGTAAATTTAAGGACAAGTCAAATAGTAACTTCAAATCAAGGGGTGTAACCAAATGGTTAAAAAAATATGAAAAATACATGAAAAAAAATGTTTGATTTGCCCTTGAGTTTTGTGTGTATTTTTCAATGGTTATATTCCTTGATATGTAGTTACTTTTTGACATACCCCTGTAATCAGAAAAAAAAAGACCTTGATAGAAAGAGAAAGATCAATAAATCAATCAATCAAACCAAGTTGTTTCACCATTTATTTTTACTGCTGCCTGTTGGTCTAGATACAGCAGTGATGTTAATTGTATCGAATGTGTTGGAAATCCCATTTTTTTCCATTATTTCCCAAAGTTTCTGGTGTTGTACTAGTCTATAAAAGATAAATATAGATTCACATTAACTCTCTATTATTAATCTTGTATTACTCTTTTATTTTATTAATATTCTATTATTAATCTTATATTATATTACATACTTATACTGATAAAATGTAAACGTTTAACAGAACAAAATAACCCAAAAATTCATCATATTTCATGCATATGCATCTCTGTAACTCACCTGTACTCCAGTGCTGATGTTGGTGTGTACCTAACTGTATCATCCATGGAGACAGAAACAAGGTGCTCCCCATCAATCACCAAGTCTGTCACTTGGTTTGTGTGACCTTTCCCCTTCAAGTCTTCACTTTCACTGGAGGCAACATCCCAGCGTACTTTGTACCAGTTAAGGTAATGCTAACCATGACCAAAAACTAATCTGTATAAATGTAAAGGTTAAAAAGTTCAAGGTAGCCATATTATATCATGGAGGCACCTCATGTTAGTATCCATATTTTCCTTGACATTTGGCAAACTAGAGGGTGATGTGCAATGTTCCCTCTAAGGGTTTGCGGTCTGTGTGCAAAATGTTCATCTCGTGTGCAAAAAAAAATGTGTGTGCAAATGTGCATAGTATCATATATATTCCGTAGCAGGGGACATATATATTTTATATACATTATATATATCACACACATGCACACTGTAAATTTACTACTATTTAAAAAAAACAAAACAGGACAGCTCGAATGTTGGTGGTCATGATGTCTAGTGTTAGTTACTAAGATCAATTTGCATATCTGAGCAGCTCAATGGACATTCTCCTTTTCCACGATGCAGTGGAAATTCATCTGCTTATATATTTTAATACCTTCCATTATCTGTGTGCCTACTCGTCTAGTCACGATTCTGCCACAGTACTACTGAAACTACATGATAAAAGACCAGCTGAAACATCCAATCCAAAAGGCATTTCTCAACAAGAAAGAAACAGTAAAGGAAAAACATGTACCATCTTTGTATTTTTCTTGATCTCAATTATAGCATGAGGTAATATCTGGAAACGGGAAAATAAAAGTAGCAATTTCATTTCTCTTCTTGCACGGCTCCAAAAATTTAGTGCACAGTATGATTTTTTCCGTGCGTGGCCACACAGCTTAGAGGAAACAGCTGTGATGTGGTTGGCATCAAACCTGGCAGCCTTTCTTTCCCTGCTCCAGAAGAAGCCTGGTACCTATTTCTACAGATGGGTGGCTGGGCCACCTCCAGCCAGATTTGAACCACCAACCTTTGCCATGAGAGACTAGTGCACTGACTAGGTACTCTTGTACAAATGTAATTTTTTTTTTCCCGAAACAGAAACTGAAAAGCAGTCAATCTTTTCTTGCTCAGTTTCATACAGACCTTAAGAGACCTAATGACCTGATAAATGTCTTGACAGCATCGAAACTGATTTGACTGAACTAGGAACTAGAAATTATATAGAAGAATAAAGAATATCTGGCTGCAGATCAGAAGAACTCAAGGCTATCTAAGAATCAGGTACCTAACAATCTTGTGTCAAGGAAACTGCCTCAGAAATTAAGGAATTTCAAGACATGGCACACTTATGCACAAAAGATTGTCTGTGCATCTAGAAGTAAATGGATACTGATGTAAAAATCAACCCATGCACGTATTAAGCTGAAATCTGATCACAAGAATAACAACCAAAAGTGAACAGACTCTTACGCAAAGATGCAAAGTCAATAAGCTAAATCTTGAATCCTGTCATGCTCCAGATGACACAGGTGTATGACATGTGATACAAAATTAAAAAAAAAAACAGCATCAGTGAAATTAGTGTAAGTCTTTTTTATGAGCAGAGAAATCTTGGAAGGTAAATGCAGCCACGTGTGATACTGATCACACCACACTTTCATTTGCCAAAGGTCATGGAAATACAGGCCTGATGCTGTATCCCCAATATGCCTTAATGGCATGGAAATGGGACTTCTACATTTACCTTTAACCTGCTTACAAGGAGAGAGACATCAGTATAAATTCTACTTCTAGATGTCTGTGCATGATGAATATAAACAGATTTTTATGTGAATATTACTTCTATGTTTAAAAACAGGTGAAACAAAAAAAAAAAAGGCTCACAAACTCACCTTTTCATTGACATACACCAAAACAAATTTCAATGACAAATATTTCATCCCAGTAACAAGTAAATCATAAATTATACATTTTTTTTTTAACAAGGATACTGATGAGACCATCACTACTGGCTGTGTAAAACCTGGAGCCATCATCTGTCACAGCCAATGCCATTACAGGTTTATTATGACCCTGGAAAAGATCAGGTTGGGCTTCTTTCAATATGTTACTGAGACAGATCATTCGAGTATTCATTCTGAATATATTTCTAACTTGCTATTGCTCCAGGAATGTATTATCAATATATGGTAATATGTGGTAACCCACATTTGGTTTTACTTATCATCCTGCCTTTCATGCTCACAGAAAATGGCTCATGTGTTATCTCAACCCAACCCATAGGGGAGGACATGTAACCCATGGTGAAAAATGTGCTTTAGCCTTAGGTCTGCGAGAAATTTTGAAAGCTGCCACATTCCACTTCCTAAAGCTGCAACATTCCACTTCCTAAAGCTGCAACACTCCACTTCCTAAAGCTGCCACACTCCACTTCCTAAAGCTGCCACATTCCACTTCCTAAAGCTGCAACATTCCACTTCCTAAAGCTGCCACATTCCACTTCCTAAAGCTGCCACACTCCACTTCCTAAAGCTGCCACACTCCACTTCCTAAAGCTGCCACACTCCACTTCTAAAGCTGCCACACTCCACTTCCAAAAGCTGCCACACTCCACTTCCTAAAGCTGCCACACTCCACTTCCTAAAGCTGCCACACTCCACTTCCTAAAGCTGCCACACTCCACTTCCTAAAGCTGCCACATTCCACTTCCTAAAGCTGCCACACTCCATTTCCCAAAGCTGCCACATTCCACTTCCTAATAAGTTTTCAAGATCTTTGCCATGGCATCTGCTGCCAAGAACTAAATAGTTATACACAAAGACCACCAACCAATACCAACCTCTAGATTTCATTCTATGAAAGACTATTCAACAACTTTATACCCTAATTGTTTTATCTACATTCTCACCTTTATTTACATTCTATGAAAGACTATTCAACAACTCTGTGCTCTAATTGTTTTATCTACATTCTCACCTTTATGACCCTGCTGGGGTGGGCTGGGCTTGAGGGGTCCAGGTAGTTGATATACCCCGACAGAGAGACTGTGAGGATTTTGTCACCTTGCCACAAACTTCCTACCTGCATATCATTAACATCCTTCCCAAGCACAAACTCCCTAGAAAAAAAAAAAAGCAAGCAGAAGTGGGGAAAATACTTCTCTTATTTAAAAAATCAGATACCCTGAGCTTTGATGCCAAAAGCTTAATTTTTTTTTTTAATAAACCAGCACCTCTACAGTTACATTCTAGGATAAAATTAACTTTGTGGTCAATAACATTACACTGTGAAATTTCAAGGCATATGATAGCTAACAGTATACAAAGCTAAATGCTTTCTTTACTTATAATCAAAACCCAGGATTTGTACTACCAGCTTTTAAATGGTTATAAGTTTTTCTGCTTTGTTATGTGTGTTAAATTATAAACTCATTGAATTAACTCTCTGAATACAGACAGGTGTCCTAAAATTTAGAACATATTTTCTAAAACTATGATACATTAAAACAAAAAACATAAACCCATTCACCACTATAAAAACTTAATCCTAAAACACGCTGCAGATGAGAATGTATCCCAAAAATATAAGGGCACTAACACTATATCCCTATGTGCCTCTAAGGCATGACAGGGTTACCTTTTTATAAACCCTAGCACATGCTACAGAGGAGAATATAGTTTAAAAAATATAAAGCCTACTCTCTCTACAAACCCTAGCACATGCTACAGATGAGAATACAGTTTAAAAAATATAAACTCTATAAACCCTAGCACATGCTGCTGAGGAGAATGTAGTTAATCTAATAATCACATTTGCAGTTTATCAAAGAACGGTATATGATTCAGAAAATGAAACTATTTAAAAATGACACATAATAAAAAAAACATTAGAAGTTATTAATCTCCTTGGTATTTCCAAGCTGCATTATAACATAACTGAAATGCTGAATCTCAGATACCTATGAAATGATAATTCATTTTATCTTCATGAATCAGGACACTACAAGGAGAGAGAGAGAGAGAGAAGAGAGAGTAGAGAGTGTGTACAGAGAGAGTGAGTGTAGATAGAGAGAGTGTGTAGAGAAAGAGGGAGAGAGAGTGTAGAGAGAGAGGGAGAGTGTAGAGAGGGAGGTAGAGTGAGTGTAGGTAGAGAGGGAGGTAGAGAGAGTGTGTAGAGAGAGGGTGTGTGTAGAGAGAGAGAGAGAGTGTGTGTACAGAGAGAGTGAGTGTAGAGAGAGAGAGTGTGTAGAGAAAGAGGGAGAGAGAGTGTAGAGAGAGAGAGAGAGTGTAGAGAGGGAGGTAGAGTGAGTGTAGGTAGAGAGGGAGGTAGAGAGAGTGTGTAGAGAGAGGGTGTGTGTAGAGAGAGAGAGAGTGTGTAGAGAGAGAGAGTATAGGGAGAGAGAGAGTGTAGAGAGAGGGGGGTCAGAAAAGCTACATGAGGGTAGAGAGAGAGAGAGAGAGTGGGGGGGGGGGGGGTGTCAGAAAAGCAGTGAAAAAAAAAGATTAATCTTGCAAACACAACTCTGACAGTTCAAGAAAAGCTACATGAGAGTAGGAAGGACTGAAACTGAGAATTCATGAATATTTGTTATAATTATTACCCTGTTCAGCCATACACAACTCCTTATTAGGTCTGTGATATTAATATGTCTTACACTTTGCTTTTTACTTTTAATGAACAGATTCTGAGGCTGCTGTCAGCCACTACACTTCCACACTGGACACCAGACACAATATGCAGTGACCTACGTTTCCTGGGAGTTGCTGTCAATGTTCCAGATTTTGGCCGTTTTATCTCCTGAGACAGATAAAAGCTTTTTGCTGTCTGGACTGAATGAAATCTGAAAGGAAACAATCAAATGCATTTTAGCTTCAATAAAACAGCTTAAGCTGAACCCAATATTCAACATTATGTGTTATATGTAAAACAATTAATGTATACTTTTAACAGGCAAACAATTTTTACAGTTAACAGTAACTTCATTACTTTGACCAACTAATTTTTTTGAGCTTTTCTATCAAATAAAGATCATAAATTTTCACTTAAAAAATTCATCACTTCTCTTCCGGTTTTTTATGAACTTTTATATTTTATAATAATCATGATAATCACTAAATGTCATGATATTTAGAGAAGACCATACTGGAAGGATACATAATGGGAAAAAGAAAGAGAGGAAGACCAAAACAAAGATGGCCGCAAGACATCGTTGACGATCTGCAAATGGATGCAGTAGCAGCAGGCCATCTTGCTCACAACCGAGAGGCCTACAGGAGTGCTGTTTGGGAGGCAAAGTTCCGCAAAGGACATGCAAATGAATGAATGAATAATCATGGCTGTCATTTTTTTTTGTATAAGTTTTCTAAATACATGTCTTTATATTTCTATTCTTCAGTTTTAAAATAAAGACCATCTGACCAATGATTTCACAGAGCTTCTGTATATAGTACCATCTGACCAATGATTTCACAGAGCTTCTGCATATAGTACCAACTGACCAATGATTTCACAGAGCTTCTGCATATAGTACCATCTGACCAATGATTTCACAGAGCTTCTGCATATGGTTATATTTTTTCTTCAGACCCACCAATACTCACGTTATTATCATGACACAATGTTTTCAATCCATTACTGTAGGTTGATGTATGTTTTTAATCCATTATTGTAGGATGATGTATGTTTTTAATCCATTATTGTAGGTTGATGTATATTTTTAATCCATTACTGTAGGTTGATGCATGTCTTTAATCCATTAGGTAGGTTGATGTATGTTTTTAATCCATTATTGTAGCTTGATGCATGTTTTTAATTCATTACTGTAGGTTGATGTATGTTTTTAATCCATTACTGTAGGTTGATGTATGCTTTTAATCCATTACTGTAGGTTGATGTATGTTTTTAATCCATTACTGTAGGTTGATGTATGTTTTTAATCCATTACTGTAGGTTGATGCATGTTTTTAATCCATTACTGTAGGTTGATGTATGTTTTTAATCCATTATGTAGGCTGATGTAAGTTTTTAATCCATTACTGTAGGTTGATGTATGTTTTCAATCCACTGTTATAGGCTCATGAACATTTTCAAACCATTAACATAGACTGATGTATGTTTTAAAACAGCAGACTCTATATTGACAAATGAGTCATTAATAATAATTCTATAGTTTTCAGAGAAAAAAGTAAGTGTATTGTAAAGAGAAGTTTTCTGTATTTTAAAGATCATCATCTGAAAACACATCTGCAACAACAGTACAAAGATCTTCTTCCCATCTTTCATGAAGAAACTAAACCGTTCCAAATTGTGGAGGAGGACAGTCACTGTGAAAAGATAACAGTCCTCACAGAGGTAACAGGCATACACAAAAAGGTCTACCTATCAACACTTCAGATAAAGACACTGACCCAGGGGCTGACTGACAGCAAATACAACCCAGTTGAATGGACATATGTGTACACAGATGGTTCTGCAGAAAAAGCAGTAAAAAAAATGGAGGTGGGGGTGTTTACATAAGATACACAGATGGAAGTCAAACCAAAATGGTCTTTTGTGGCAGGAAAGATTTCCTCCAACTACAGGGAAGAGACAACAGCCCTCCTTGAAGCCCTCAGAACACTTAAAACAGAAAACCAGCAGCCACCATGCAAAAAAAGCCTTCTTCACAGACTACAGGGCACTTCTAGAAGCACTAAAAACAACAAACAATCAAGAAGTGATATGTGAAATTCCGGGATGAAGGCTGTCTGTGCACAGCTCCTCGGCAGGGACTCCAGGACCAAGAAAAGAAACTGTGAACTGTGTTAGAGAAGCTTACTAGCGAAGCAACCGCAAGTCAACTCGTAGTTTCTTCGTTGCGAAGTTCTGAAATGTTTCACAGACTTATGAATATTCACTCATTCATTTGCATGTCCCTTGCGGAACTTTGTCTCCCTAACAGCACTCCTGTAGGCCTCTCGGTTGTGAGCAAGATGGCCTGCATCTATTCTTATGAATAACCCTGTATAATAAATTAACATACAGAATAGATTCCTCCATTATGAGCCTTTGGAGATCCGAGTTCCCCAATGAGGTCTGCCGTTTTGCCATCATAGATGAAGAGCTATCAGGAAAAGAAAATACGAGAATATGTTAATAAATTAAATATATTTCATAATAAAACAATTTACACAATGTTTAAACATTTCAATTTTTGTAATGCTGGTCTCTTGTACTATATGTCTGACAATCTAAACCATGTCTTAGGTTGGTGATCAGCTAAGCAATCATCACCCAGTGCACACTGTGGCGGCCTGCATAGCAGCAACAAATTCTCTCCATTTCTTATGGTTTGCAGCCAGCCTTTGTATCATGCCCCAGATATGCTGCATGCTACTCATTTCTGCTTCTACAGTTTTCCACCGGGTAGCCGTTGGTCAGCCTCTCTTTCTTTTCTTCCTCAGGTTCTCATCACATGGACGTTTTAGCAATGTTGCTGGGGTCTCTCTGGAGCACATGACCAATCCATTTCCACCATTTTTTTTTTTTTTGTTGTTGCTGTTATGGCATGTCTATTTTCTAGTTCACACTGGGAACAATCTAATGAATGTACACATTTCTATCTGATATTGTAAAAAAGAATAAATAAATAAATGAGTTAACAAATATCCTGGCAAACATTTTATAATCTCCAAGCTTAAACTTCATACATCTTTTAACACAAATTTCTTATCGACACTTTATATGCTATCAGTATAAAAACTTCTAGTCAAAACCTGGTACGTTTTCATTATGGAAATCTCTAGGTTAAATTTTGTGTCCTCATCTGACAAACCTGTAGTTAAAGTATCACAAATTTTATCAGTGATAAACAGTTCATGCTTCATTCTATTTCAAAAGCAAATAATTGTATATGAGAAGTAGCTTACTTTTCCATCAGAGCCTGCAGTAATAAATTTCTCCCCATCTGGACTGTAGCGCACACAATTGATAAAGTTCTGATGCTCCTGTGGAGGCAGAGTGAAGATAATAAAAGATGGCTGCTTTGCTTCCTGCAGCATACCAAGTTTATTTATGACTACAAAAAGCAGGCAACGGCAGTCACATTCAGACAAATCAGAAAGGAAAAAAAACATGTAATGAAAACAAGAGCACTTGAAAAGAAAATTCCCCTGGGAACAACTTTGTTAAGAACACACCTATCTTAACATAGTCTTTGTGAGACAGGGAACATAGACCTGTTTGCTTAAAAACTCTGACCTACTTCTGTAGCCCAGAAACCTGCAGCAGTCAACGCTAATTGTAACTGTTATTTTTGTAAAATGTAATGTCAGGTTGGTGGACAGATGGGGATGTGAAGATCATCGGCAGGGATGAGGAAAGTCTGGTGTGAAACCAATGAATCCAGGACGTGACAAGCCTATGGGTCTTTACGACAATGGCTCCCAGAATGAGGTAAACAAAACAGAGCCAGCAGACTACAGGTGGCAGGGAATGGATATCACTGAGGCACTCATCGGATTCCTCATCCCAAAGTCAGAGTGTTTCTGTGGAACTGTCTCAAAGCCGTCTGGCCAGCCAGAGTTGCACACTGGATCTGAAGAGGCTTAAGTACAGGCACCAGAGGCTGGAAATCAAAGTTTTGGCCAGGCCAGCCTACACTACTGTCTTCATGGCAGTCCGTGCAAGGCCACCATCTGCTCTAGCAAGGAAATGTGCTGAAGTTGGAGGTACCCAGCCAAAAGGTGCATCGCAAAACTCAGGTACCACGCATTATCGCTATGCATACGAAGAAGAAAACAAAAAGAACAAAACAAATTGTGCAAATAAGACAGAAGAAAAAAATTAAATAAATGTAGGGGTCAAAGATGCTGTCTGATTTGGCACTCAGTGACCCACAGCTGACATGCTAGCATCAGGACTGGTGAACCACATCCGATCAAGACCTTGTCCCACTTCTAAATTGGTACCCCCAGTAACAGGCTTAGTCTGGCTAATGGGGCAAGGATTGCATTGATTACCAAGGTAGTGGAGTCTGCTACAGAAGTATTGCATACTCCCTGCTTTTTAACTTTCTTCAGCAACTTAAAATAGATGCTGCAACCAGCTCCCAAGCCAACACAATGTCATGCCTCAACATCTTCATTTCATCAGCTGAAAAGAACACCAGCTCACAGTTCCAGGTAGACAGACGAAGAAGAAGAATCAAGTTACTGCCACCTAGTAAACATAATGTACACTGTTCTTCATAATCTTGACATTAAAAAAAAAAAGGCACCTAGACAGATACTGCAATTGTTTTTGTCATTTTTAAATTTTGTTCTCTCACTAAGTGGACAGGAGATATTAACAAACAACAGAAAAGATAAATTGATGAGGAAGTAAAAGATTATAAATACAGAATGGACAGCTTAACAAGATGACGCAGGAAGAAATCAACAAGAGAGCTGATAGGTAAACTGAAAAACCGGAATATGAGGAACAATATTGTTGATAATGTGACCCAACCTAGAAGTGGACAGTTACCTACTGAATCACTATAACATTATTTGTGGTAGATACCATCAGAAAACTGGACTTAACATATCCATAACAGTGGCAGTTTTCTTTAAGACATGTCTTATAGAATCATGATACCACAAAACAACTCCTAGGTGTCTTACTGATTTAGTGCACTTGAACTTAAAGGGTGGTCCCTCATAGAAGACAGCAGTGAAGTCTTCACTTCCTGTAGCAATCTTCATTGGACGACCCTGCCTGACTGCAACAGAGTTTATGGACTTGCTGTGACCTGTAATTTCACCCACTGAATTACCGGAGTCGAAAGTAAACACTCGTCCAAATCTGTGTGGATTTTAGAAAATGCACTTCAGTTTTGCTCTTCAGCAAATATCTGGCATGTATAGTCATTCTTGGCAAAATGCAACTTCTACTGCTCATGAAATGAATTTATATGCTCATTAACAGACCAAGAATGTTAACTTATTTATAAAATGTTAACCATGACAATAAAACTCTAGGGTCAACATCCTAGCGAGTATCAGGGATGATAATGTGGTGATAAACAGTTTATAAAATAAAATAAATATGCAGTAAGGTAGAGATGGGATCATCCACCAGCTCATGTCTTCAGTTTCACAGATAAAATGTAAAAGACATGGTCTTTCAGTCCCTTATAATTATATCCAGAACTTATGTAATCAACCACAAAAATCTCAATCTCTGAGTGAACAATAAATTAACAATTTTTAGCTTATTATGAAAAGTCTGCTTGCTATCTTCCCGTAACATAAAGCTTCTGGAACCTGATGCCATGACTGAAATACTATAACATGGACATCAAATGGCATCAAAAACAAGCTGGATAGTTTACTTTGATTCCTGGAATGGATTAAACTATCGGGCTTCTTAGAAGCTTTGATCTAAACAGAAAACTTATCAATCCCTATCAACGATTAAATATTTGCATTGTATCAGCCGTGCAACTTCCACATTTTTACACCTAAAAATTATATGCATACAAATACAAATGACAATGATGAGAGAATAGTTTCTGATAAATAGAAACTGTTAAACAGGTCAGAAGCTTAAGTTTTAGGGCAATCAGCTTACATGGTTAAAGTGCCTTCCTTTCCCTTACATGACGCAGTCAACATCCAGCTTGTCTGCCTTCCTTTTCCCTACATCATGCTGTCAACACCCAGCTTGTCTGCCTTCCTTTCCCTTACATGATGCAGTCAACACCCAGCTTGTCTGCCTTCCTTTCCCTCAACTCCATGAGGAACCAGGCATGTATTTTTTTCTGTTGAGATGACTGTTGCATCTCTGCCAGAGTCAAACATGACTCTCTCTCTCTGAACCTTAAGTGCCCAGGGCACATGGGGCTTCCACAAGGGTTTTCCACAAATGCCTGTCCTTTGCCTTTTTTTCTGCTCTTGCCCAGGTGAGCCCTCTATTGCTCAACATCCTTTCTGTTGTTCTTCTCCATGTCTCTTTTGGTCTACCCTTACTTCTGTTCCCCTGTGGTGTCCATCTTAGTGCTATTTTTGGTAGTGAGTTGTCCGTCATTCGGAGCACATGTCCCAACCATCGCCAGTGTTTTTCCTCAATAATTGTTGTCAGTGGCTTCATCTGCATTTCTGCCAACAAGATGTTATTTCTTATGGTGTTTGGCCAAAATATTTTTCTAATTCTTCGTAAACATTTAGTCTGGAAAGAATTCAACTTGTTTTCTATGGTTTTGGTGATTTTCCAGCATTCACTTCCATAGAGTAGTACACTTAGAACATTACTCTTAAATATCCTGATTTTCATATTTATGCTTAGTGTTTTTGATTTCCATATATTCTGTAGCATTGCAAAAGCCTGGTTTGCTCTAGTAAGTCTGCTGTTGATGTCCTCTGTGCTGTCTCCATTTTCTACTACTCTACTGCCAAGGTATACAAATTCGTTGACCTCCTCCACTAACTTGCTATCTACTCTGAGTACATTTCTGTTGTTCACATTTTGCTTCATTAACTTTGTCTTTCCTACGTTGATCTTTAGTCCTATGTTGTTTGCATTCTGAGTTAGCTTGTTTATTTTATCTTGCATATCTTTGTGACTGCTTGATAATAGACAAATGTCGTCTGCAAAGTCAAGGTCCTCCAGCACTGTGTCAAGGGTCCATTGTAATCCTCTGCATTTGTCTGATGTTGCCTCCTTCATTAACCAATCTACTGCCAAGATAAATAATGTTGGTGATAGCATACATCCCTGTTTCACTCCTGTTTGTACCCTAAAGCTGCTGGAGGTATGTTCTCCAGAGATCACTTTGCACTGAAAACCCTCATATAGGGCTTTGATTACATTTACTATCTTATGGGGGAGGCCATGCCATCTTAGGATTTTCCACAGTGCATCTCTGTTGACACTGTCAAAAGCTTTCTCAAAATCTATGAACAATGCATATGTTGTGCTATGCCACTCATCTGCCTGTTCTAATATTTGTCTAAGTATAAATATGTGGTCTATGCATGATCTTCCTTTCCTAAATCCTGCCTGCTCTTTCCGAAGTTTTTCCTCAAGTGTTGGTACAATTCTGTTGATTATTCTGCAAAATACTTTACTGGTGAGTGGCAGTAGGGTAATGCCTCTCCAGTTCCCGCAATCTCTGAGGTCACCCTTCTTTGGTAGTTTTACTATAAGCCCAGTTTTCCACTCCTCTGGGGCTTTTTCTAGATCCCCAAACATGACTACTGACACAAGAAATTAATACTTCAACCACTTTTGCTACTAAATAAATGAAAGGGTTGTGTCAAATACAAAAATGTTGCCTGCCCTTTAACGTCCTAAGTTTTGTTTGAAACAAAGATAAAGTATCAGTAATACTAAATTAATTTTAAAAATCTGAACACCACACAAATAAATAAACAATCTCATCATCATCATCTTGTGCCATCTCCCGACAGAAGGTTGGCTGCAACGAATTTCCACTCTGTTGCTACTTGTCTCTGTAGTGCACTCTGCCATGCAAGTTCCTGTCCATCTCTTTATGTTGTCCACCCATCTCTGCCCTCTTGTTATCTTCCCATCAATCTTGCTTTCAACAAGGCTCTTCAAAATAGTATTATGCCTCTTGATATGCCCAAAGTATCTTAGCTGTCTTGTTCTTATGATTTTCAATAATTTCTCTTTTCACTTTTAGATGGTTCAGCACTTCATACAATCTGGCAAAGCGTTAGTGCACTGGTCTCTCATGGCGAAGGTCGGGGGTTCGAAACCAGCTGGAGGCACCCCGGTCACCCAGCTCTAGAAATGGGCACCTGACTTCTTCTGGAGTTTGGGAAGGAAAGGCGCCCAGGTGTGATACTGACCACATCACCCGCTCGTGTCCTGACAGGTCAAGGAAAATATGGGCACTAACACCATATCCCTATGTGCCTATAAGGCATGACAGGATTACCTTCTTATACAATATATTTATTGATGGTTATAAACTGCACATAATTTTGTTCACATTACTTGTTCAGATCCAAACATATGTAAATAATCGTACAGCTTACAATTCTCTACCCTCTCAAACATATGTAAATAACTGTACAGCTTACAATTCTCTACCCTCTCCAACAACACACAGCTTCTGGCTGTCCATGGTCCAGTCAAGATCTTTGATCACACCCCCAAGAGCACAGTGCTCAATCTTCAGGATATGTTCCTTGTTAACAGTATCCCAGACTCGTACCTTCCCTTCTTTATCTGAAATGATAACATTAAGTGGATAACACATTCATAAAAACGTAAAAGTTAAGAAAATGATGCAGCTTATTTTTGTAGCATATATTTATAAAGTATATCAAACACTGTCAATTTAAACACTTACTACATGTGGAGTAATGTAATGAGCAAAATGTAAACAACTTGAGAGTTGTCAACACCAATCCTGCATGTGGCAGATAGCTAGAAAGTGTGGGAAGGTCCAGTGCCAGATAAGAGGCCATGCTTCAATGTAAATGAAGTGTTGAGCTGGGTATGTGAGTTGGCAAAGGGAGGAAAGAAGCAATCTGAACACCACTGACCAATACACCTCTGTGAATGAGACACTATCCAGAGAGCCCACGTCAAGTAATTAACTACCTGACAATGACTGTCAAGATTGATGGTTCTTAACCTTTTTTTTGGCCATGTACCTTCTTTTTGGTCTGAGAACAGCTGTAGACCCTTCATTAAAAATAAAAATGGTGACAGAACCCAGATGGTGCTGAGATTTTTTAAAACTGATCAAATCCATTTACTGGTCCATGAACCCACAAAAAAATCCTTACATGGGCACCTAGTATTATGAGCCAATATTCTAGATGATGTCTCATTTACAGAGATGTGATTAATTGATGGTGTTTAAACAACTCTTTCCTCCCCTTATAGACACACACATGCATATTAAAAGTTTATACTGCACAGTGCAGCAGTGAAAGGGTTAACCCCTTCACTGTTGCACTATTCCGCATAAACATATTCTCAAAAACTCTTCTCTACAATTTTCCGTTTTCCATCAACCACTGCATGGTCACAAGTCTAGAACCTTTGTCTAAATGGTATGCTTCCTCACATGATCTGTGAAATCATGTGGTTGTTTCACTGTTGTATATTTTTTTCATGCATTTCGTGCTTGCTAAAAATTACTACACACTACAATATAGCTTAGAACAGCTACTCTGCTACTACTGCCCCTGAAAGACAGTAGTGTATACTGAAGATTACTTCCCTGTTTGCTTCCATGTACTTTTCAGACAGTCTGGTTTCAGACAGTTTGGTTTCAGAGAGTCCGGTTTCAGTGAGTCTGAATGTAGTAAATTTTATATCTACCTTCTTATTATCTTTTCTCTTTATAGAGAAAACAAAAAAATTTCAGCAATGATCCATTATTTTTCCGGAAAACTGCTCCATAAGTTTTGAAATTGTTTCAAACTTTTTAAGTGCCTGTCCACATTAGAAGTGCCATAGTCTGTTCACCTGGGCAAGAGCAGAAAAAAAGGCGAAGGACAGGCATTTGTGGAAAACCCTTGCGGACGACCCATGTGCCCTGGGCACTTAAGGTTCAGAGAAAGAGAGAGAGTTGTCAATATTTAATGCAGGTTACAATACTACCTTTTTTCCCCCTACATACCTTTGCATTTGTACGTACTGAATCACCCATATCTTGCTGTATTTTATCTAGCGTGACCTAGATTTCATTTTTATCTCCCCTACCAGCAGTTGGCAATCTGCCGCTAATTCTAAACAAATTTTTCCACAAACATTTAAAAAAAAAAATTGGAGTGATCAATCAATTTTTGTTATGGTGGTTTAAAATGTTGCTATCCACTCTTTATTTAAAGTGGAAATACATCTTCCTCTTTCATCAAGTTTTCATGGAAAAAAAAAAAGGGAAAAGGGTAGCAGAAAAGTTGCATGATTAGTCTGTTTTCCACCAAATTTATAAAACAAACAAAAAAAATTCATTTTCAGTGAAACTTTTTGATTCTGCTTATGAGTTTCTGCAGTCTGGAACCTTTTTTTTTTTTTTTGATTCTGCAGTCACTCCCTCACATGCCACAATGTGCAAGATTAATTTTCAGTGTACACTTATTATTAATTTTCAGTGTACACTTATTATTAATTTTCAGTGTACACTTATTATTAATTTTCAGTGTGCTTATTAATAATTTTCAGTGTGCTTATTATTAGTTTTCAGTGTACTTATTATTGATTTTCAGTCTACTTATTATTAGTTTTCAGTCTACTTATTATTAATTTTCAGTGTGCTTATTAATAATTTTCAGTGTACTTATTATTAGTTTTCAGTGTACTTATTACTGATTTTCAGTCTACTTATTATTAGTTTTCTGTGTACTTATTAATTTTCAGTCTACTTATTATTAGTTTTCAGTGTACTTATTATTGATTTTCAGTCTACTTATTATTAGTTTTCAGTCTACTTATTATTAATTTTCAGTGTACTTATTAGTTTTCAGTCTACTTATTATTAATTTTCAGTCTACTTATTATTAGTTTTCAATCTAATTATTATTAATTTTCAGTCTACTTAAATAAAACATTAGTTTCTTCTGACAAGAGACCTGGGGTCACATCAGTTCTGATATACAGTTCTTTAATGAAACTGTTATGAAATATTTTGCCTCTATTGAAAAAAAAAATACAAAACATTCCATTAAAATAAATAACTACACTTCTCTAGGAAAAAAAAAAAAGCTAAAATTACCAGCCGAAGCTATGTAAAACCGAGAAGGTGAGTACTTTGCAACAGTTGTCTCTTTTGAGTGTTCAGAATACACATCACAGATCGAAGTATCCTAGAACAAAGAAAAAAGAAAGATTACTATTAACAAAATGTTCACAAAAACAAAGTTTTAGCATCAGTTACATTTATTTCTACATACGCATGCCACACACAAAAACAAAACAGTAATTTAAGTCCATAAGAAACTGCCAAAAGTTAACTTTTTAACTAAATTTTTTATTTATTTGTGAGATATATTTTCCAAAGACACTTCCGCCTGATGTGTAATTGTGTGGTTTACAGAAAAGTGGTATCTATTTGAGCAAATTAAAGATAAATTCTGTTCATACTAAAGCAAAGAAAACATGGCTTCTAATACGTGCTCTTCAGTTCACAGAGTCATACTTGGTATATTGTCATGCTGACTTTTTAAGCCACCTGCACCTCTTTTTATCACTTCTTTTTTCAGTATCAGAAATATTCTCTCTCTCTGTCTTGCTCAGTTCTTATATAAATTACAAGCCCATTTTTAGAGTTTTGTTGGGTCTCCAACATCCAGCTTGTCTATTAACTCATAATAATAGTAAAGAAGATTAAAGAGAGAAAACTTAAATGTTTTGGACATATTAAACGTCATGATAATCTAGAGAAGACCGTCTTGGAAGTGTACATAATGGGAAAAAGAAAGAAAGGAAGACCAAGGTGAAGATGGATGCAAGACATCGTTGATGATCTGCAAATGGATGCATCAGCAGCAGGCCATCTTGCTCACAACCGAGAGGCCTACAGGAGTGCTGTTTAGGAGGCAAATTTCCGCAGAGGACATGCAAATGAATGAATGGGTCTCATCCTTCTTCTGAAAACAACAGGGTTGGATTAGTTTAGCTGAAAACCCCTGTGAAAAGATCTTCACTAATCCTCATCATGCTGGGCTTTTCAGGCAGACTCATGAACTTAGAATGTATAAACTAGGAAAAAGTAGGAACAGCTTTATTACAGCTTTACTGCACTGGCTTCGTCTATAGTTATACACTTAGTTTTTTATACTTATACACTCATTATTCATGAACTCAGAACTCACAATTTTAATTCCAAATTATCACATAACTACTGATTTAGCCATTACCATCATATTTTACTTCTTATCCTCTTTTTTTGTTTGTTTGTTTAGTATTTGTGGTCTCTCTAAGACTTAGGAATTCTGAAAGGTTTGTATCGTTATGAGGCTGTCCCATTCTCTGGCCCCAGTCTATTAATTATTTTGATTGTGACCTTTCTTCCCGCACAGTACACTTTACTGTTGTTATAAATGTGACCAGAACAATCTATATGTTATTGTTGTTATAAATGTGACCAGGACAATCTACCTGTTATTGCTGTTATAAATGTGACCTGAACAATCTACATGTTATTGTTGTTATACATGTGACCAGAACAATCTACATGTTATTGTTGTTATAAATATGACCAGAAAAATCTCAACATCTTGTGCTTGAGAAGGTGTTGAAATATGAGCATCATATCTAACTAGGACCTGATTAAGGTGGATAGCCTGATGACCCAGAGTGACCCAAACAACTTTCAACAGACTCCACCACCAAGTGGACCACAGAGAGACCATCAGTCGGGCCAGTCTTGTTACTAAGAGCACAAATGGAGAGGTGGAAAAGTTCTAGTTTGCAGGACCTGTCAAATGTCCTCACACTATAGCACAATCGTACTTCTGTACCACTCAATACATGACAAACTCAAACCATCCATTGTGTGCAACCCTTAACCTACCATGAGCCATTTAAATGGCTTTTTAAAAAAAACACTAAACATAAAATAACTAGAGTCATATGGTTTGTAGTTTATAATTTTTAACTATCATAAATGCTAAACATCATATTATTTTCTAGTAAAACACTATATATGTGATGGTTAATAAAAGAAAATGTTCATGTACCACAGATATTGTCTGGTCGGCCAAGTTAAACTCAAGACTGAGATTAGTCATTTACTCCAAGGCAAACTGACACATCTGAACACCTCTCTCATGTGCCTTAGTTACACTTATTCAACAGAATGTGGCGCTCTACTTTCGTTGTTGTAGAATAACTATGAAAGATATTTACACTTTGCACTAGCTCTCTAATTAGTTTAAGCAGATTATTTAAAAAGGTGTTTTGTCCTAAATATATAAAAATGTGTGGGTGTTCTAATTCATTTCTGAGCTTGTCAATATTTGATATGATCAAATTAATTAACCTTTTTCCATGCCTTTCGCTGTTACAGTGTCACTTCCAGTTTTCCGAATGGTACGTATAGTCACTATATCGACGCTTGGTTTGTTTTATTTTAAAAAAACGGGGTAACATTTAGATTGTACATATTTCGTCTGCGTTTCTGGTGACACTTTTCAAAATGGTGAAAGAGTGATTAGTTACGAGCGATGCCAAGTGAGAAAAAGGAAGAGAAACATGGAAAATTTTCAATTTTTGATGATGTAGATAGGGGTATGGAAATGGCCTGTGACCATCCCTCTGCTCTTGAATGTATCCCAAGTAGATCTAGACATATCAGATGACTGGAGAAGTAGTTAGAAAGTTATTTCAGACATTAATTTAGCGAGAATGCAACACAGAATCACAATACAAGATCGACAAGTAGATCTAGACATCTCAGATGGTAAGTAGTGTAGATCTCAACCTAGCCGACGGTGAGCTGGGCACAATCATTGTCTAAAAACATCACATTACTTCTTTTTTCCTAAAAAAATCTGCATTTATGAAATCTTCATACATTTAGTTATATTTTGAAACATAATAAGTACATGGAAGTACATGGAAATACTGTTTTCCATTCCATTTTACAACTATACCCGCTATACAGATTAAGACCCGCGTTTTTTGTGTGGCACTGACGGGAACGTCCGCGTTTTTTTTTTCTGGGCATGGGAAGAGTTAAACAAGATAATCTTATCTGCTTTGTACACATTTGTACACAAATACAATTCTTTAATCAGCAGTTTTGTACTTATTAACTGTTACGAAGCAAAAAAATGTTTAATGCATAATATCTTTGTGCACCTGAATATTGCGAATGTACACGCTACTTCCATTACAGTATAAGAAATTCTCTCCCTTTGGATCTCCACCAATCACAATTGCTTGGCCTCGAGTTGTTCTTGGTAGGGAAGCAAGAGTCTTTCCTGTCAATATAAAAATTGATTTTTTTTAAAAAAGTGCATTTTCTGTAATAAGTAATTCTGAAAGGCACTTTTTTCTATGTAAAAATGTATTACTTAATTTTACTCTTCTTCCATTTCCGCCCATTCTTTATTTTCTCGCCCTCCCTTAATGACCTGGACACCGATAAACTTACCTATACTTGTATGCATAGCTTCTTGTTGAAAAAGAATTTTGGATATGGGTGTCATGACTATTTTTGCTGTTGACACTCATTATTTTGTGTTTACATTTCAACTGTTATTAACTGAGTTGCTTTAACTGTGTGACTGGAATAGTCCATGATCAGAAGTGGATGCAAACGTCAGGGAAAACTTTATGACTGGTTGAATGTGTGTAAGATTAAAAGAGAGAATGGATTAATACTTGAGTGAGATGGATGTGTGTGCCCGTTTCTGCTGATAGTGAAATTTTGTTATAATGGAAAGGTTGCACTGTAGATATGTTTGTCATTAGAATTTTCTGCTGTTGTATGGTTCAAAGGACCAACTGCAGTTCAATGGCCAGGCTGTTGCATGGTTGAACTGGTGAAGTGTATTTTGATATGTGACATGATACATCTTCCATCCATCCAATCATGATCATCAAATTCCATGTATTAGATATTCTGTATGTATTGTCAGAGCTGGACTTGGCTGATTTATTCCACTGTGTCTTTCACAAATGCATGCAAGGACCTAGGATGTCTGATCAATGTTCAGCTGCATCACAGACTAGTTACCAGTACTGCAGGAAGCTTATCAACAGCTGTGCTGCCAGCACAGAACTGGTACCGTTACACTGTCTGCTTTGAACAAACAGATCTATTTAACAATCTGTGAGAAGCAAATTATGAGATACTTCCTTAAGCAGGCTGTATGAAATAAGGACAATTTAGACACTTCCTTTTTGTATCTTGACCAGGATTTTTTTCCACATAACAGTAAGAAGAGTGCACAGCTTTGGTGTATCTTTGAGGAAGATCATGATGAAATAAAAAAAAAGCATTTATAAACTCTTATTTACCCTTCTTTGAAATAAAATGTGACTCAATGATTCAATATAGAGCACATGTAAGCTCATGTAGATATATTTACCATGTTAATTCTTTTTACCTTATCATTACATGATATCAGTTAAATCCCACTACATTTCTGGCCCATGTTAAGTCAAGAAACTTAATTAAGTTATTCTTACCTCATTACCCCTTGATAGAATTTAAAAGACTTAAATCACAACTATTCATGGTCTGCAAAAGCTGTGGCAAATATCTTAATTAAGACAGTGGCGATGTTGAGCATGTATCGAAAGACAAACTGATTTATCTATAGCTTTAAACGCCCGGACACCGCCCACGCATACAAAGTGAGTAATGAAGCAACATTTCAGCAGACTGCTGCTCACCTTTCGTTAATACTTACTGTGGGTAAATGTTGTCATTTTGTCGTGGCTATCAGATTCACAATCTGGAGCAATAAGTGTAAAACAGGCAAAAGAAGGATCCTTAAATATGGTACCTCGTTTACTTCCGCACTCTAGCCGGGACGGAAGTGAGTAAAAAAAAAGGTGTACCACGCATGCGCATTATGAGTTGCCGTGCCTTATAAGGCGATTGAACTGAGTTTGACATTTATGTAATATAATATGACTGTCTTATCTGCTACGTTTTTTTAAAAATTCTTAGCTTAATTTTATATTAACGCGTGCCAGGAGACAACTTTCTGTTGGATATGTCGGGCCATTAAATTAATCTGCCTGTCTACGTTTGTCCATCCGTTATTCTGTGGCTCTTCCCTAAAAAAAATGTATAGAAATTATCCATATATGGTCAGATATAACACGACGACAGTTAAGGCCTCTGATATTTTATCTTGTTTTTACAGCACTCCATGATTGACTGGGTTGCTAAAAATATTCTAAGACAGTGATTGTATAATGAAACGTTCCTAAACAAAATAAGAATGTGCATGAAAACACAAACCTCAGGTCGCGAACCAAATTAGGGTTGCAAGGAATCTGAGGCGGGGTTGCAAGAAGATATTATGAAAATTTTCTTTCTTTCTTTCTTTCTTTAGTTTGTTTTCTAAATGTTTTGAGTAGTTAATAACATCTTGAAAATGTTGGATTGTTTAGGAAATAGTCTTATACACATTTTAGTTGAATTCCACCATAAAAAAATTCACAGGTTGCGATCCACGTACCATTAGCTGGGTTAGGGTCACTACTCCTATAAAGTGCCTCAGGTGCTCAGTGAATGGAATACCAGGTGGGTAAGAGGCGACTTAAAACCTCTCGCTCCCGCTGCCTTGCGGGTAGGACAGGGAGTCCAAAGGCTAGCGGAGAGTCCGTACACAAACCGGCAGAAGGCAACGGGAAACTGTTGAAGCTCCCAAGAACAATCATGCTTATTCAGAGTAATAGATTTATCATGAACGACGTTAATAGATGTTCCTCTGGAATAGTCTCGTCCGGTAGGGCAGCTCACGAGCCACAGGTGAGGGCAGATCATCATCAAGCTACTGGTGGCAAAGCTAACAAGTTCAAAATAGCAAAATGGAATGTTAGAACTTTATTCCAGGCTGGAAAATTAGAAAATGTAAAGAGGGAAATGGAAAGGATGAAGATCAACATATTAGGAATGAGTGAAGTTAAATGGACAAGTGCAGGGAAAATAAACTCTGATAAATATACAATAATATATTCAGGAAGTGAGAAACATGAACGAGGAGTATGAATAATATTTGACGAACAAACAGCAAGGATAATTGTAGGATATTTGAACATCTCGGACCAAGTCCTACTAGCCCAACTGAAAGGACAACCAATAAACATAAATATTATACAAGTGTACGCTCCAACATCTGAAAGTTCTGAAGAAGATGTACAGCTATTTTATAATGACATAGAGACAGCCCTAAAACACACAAAGTCACATGAAATTACTATACTCATGGGAGATTTTAATACCAAAGTTGATAAAGGAAGAACGTTAGACATCGATAGTGACTATGGACTGCGGGAGAGGAATGACAGAGGTCGTAAATTAATTGAATGGGCAAGAATACATAGCATGGTTATAGGAAACATCTGGTTTAAACAGCATCCCCGAAGACTGGCAACGTGGTGCAGCCCAGACAAAAAGACTTTTAACCATATAGACTACGTATTAATCAACAAACGATTCCGCAATGCATTACTGACAACAAAAACTATGACAGGAGCTGACTGCAATAGCGAACATGACCCACTCTGTGGAAAAATTAGAATAAAGCTAAAGAAAACATGCAGAAAAGTGAGAAACATCAAACTGAATATAGAACTCCTTAAAAATGACCAAAAAACTGCGAGAACAATACAAGGTTATTATAACAAATAGATATAATGCAATAGCAAAGATAAATAGTATAGATGAACAATGGACAATGTTAAGAGATTCTATCCACCAAACTGTTAAGGAGATAATACCTCCGAAAAAAGAAGCCTCTAAAAATAAATGGATGACAGACGACATCTTAGGACTGATGGACGGACTAGGAGTAAAAATAACCAAGAAAAATATAGAAAGATAAATAAAGAAAATAGGACGCAAATGCAGAGAAGCAAAGGAAGTGTGGTTAAATGAACAGTGCAGACAAATAGAGGACTCTCATAATAAAGACAGCAAAAACATGCACAAACGAATTAGTGAACTCACAGGCAGGAAAACAAAATATACCACAGGATGCCTGAAATCAAAAGAAGGTAAAATGTTAATGGGAAAAGAAGACATTGTAGACAGGTGGACAGAATATATCGGTGAGCTATATGGAGGAGAAAGACCAGAATGAACACCAGATACTGAAAACTGTGATAGACCGCCAATACTTGAAGATGAAATCATAGATGCCATCAAACACATGAAGAAGGGAAAAGCGACTGGGCCTGATAATATAACAATAGAAGAAATAGAGTCGCTAGATGATATAGGAATAAAAATAATAACCAAGTTACTGAATGACATTTACAACAGTGATTATACGCCCAGTGACTTGCTTAAATTCACGTTTATAGCACTACCAAAGAAACCAGGTGTAAATGAATGTGATGACCACCGGACTATCAGCCTCTCTTGACACATAACGAAGCTACTTCTGAGAATAATTATGAGAAGAACAAGGAAAAAGATAAAAATGAAAATAGCAGATGAACAGTTTGTTAAAGGAAATGGAACACAATGCTATTTATGCTTTACGAACACTAACAGAAAGAACTCTAGAAGTACAGAAAGATCTCTACTTATGCCTCATTGATTACACCAAGGCATTCGACAAGGTGAAACATAATGAAATTATTAAAATGCTTGAAGACATCAATATAAACGGCAAAGACCTGAGGATTGTAAAACATCTATACTGGCAGCAAGAAGCAGCAATTCGAGTTGAAAATAGAACTGGAAAATATCAACCTATAAAACAAGGGGTGCGACAAGGATGTGTACTATCTCCAGACCTTTTTTCTCTGTACAACGAGAATATTCTAAGAACGATCATTACAGAATCATGCATAAAAATGGGAGGATACAATATTAACAACCTTCTGTATGCTGACGACACAGTATTGATAGCTGAGAACCAACAAGACCTGCAAAATCTCTTAGATAAAGTCACCAAAGTGAACAGAAAGGCCTTACTTTGAACATCAAAAAGACAGAGACTATGGTTATATCTAAGAAACAGAATCCACCAACATGCAGTATAAACTGGAGAGACAAAAAAATCTTGTAAAAAAAATAAGAGAGACAATGTACTTTCATAGAACATGCAATATGAAGAGGGGGCATAGAAAATGTTATAACAAGAAAAATATAGGGAAGAAGATCAAGAGGAAGACCAAGAGAAATGATACTGGACAGTCTGACGGGATAGTGTGAGAGGAGATCACCAGCTGAGTTGATGGCTTGCATGAAGGATCGTGTACTCTGGAGAAGCATAATAGCCAACGCCAGTCGGCACGGCACATGATGATGATGATGATGAAAGGGTCACGGGTCACGTACTACTGCTGGTTTAGTATTGTGCTCAGAAAAGTTGAGAACCACTGCATTAAGGTTGTGGACAAAGAAACAGCTGAACAACTCTCCGTTGCTGCCCTCGGCTGTACGTCGTCCTGATGGGAACATCATGTTGATCTCACTGACACGAGATAATAGGACAGCCAACAATAGAGAAGCTGGGCAAAAAGAGACAGTCGGTCTAACTCAGAACCGAACAAGAACAGGCTGGAAAGTCTGTGTTGTAGAGAGCAAAATAACAACACAACTTCACAGATCATCAGAGAAAATACCCACCCACCCACCTCCCCCCCCCCCCCCCCAAGTAAGCGTTTCGGTTCTTTAAACTTCTGACGCTCTAAGGAGGATCTCTGGGAGTCATGACCCTGAGGTCTGCGAGCTGTTGGTTTGTAACCGCTTCGCGCGGCTACAGATACTATAGAACTTTCATGTCCGCAGCTTACCAATGTTCCTTGCTGCTTGTTCAGGGGATTCGACATTCCTTCTTATATTAGGGTTATACCCCTGGGTCTAGGCTGTTGAATGACCTGGTGGCCTTGTTTTCCTTCCTCATTTCTCATTAGAGAAATATTCAGGAAAAACTTTAATAGGATAGGGGGCCAGTAGTAATTGACCTCGGGGTCTGACCTGGCTCTTCATGGTTCTACTTGAATTTTCTCTCTCTCTCTCTCTCTCTCTCTCTTCTCTTCTCTTCTCTTCTCTTCTCTTTCTGTGTTTCTGGAACCTCCTTTCTTTATCTTTCTGCTCAACTATTGTATTATATAAGACTGAGTCAAGACCAACTTGAAAAAAAGTTGAAAGAGTTGTGTAAACGACAGAAAACGAAGAGAGAGAGAGAGAGAGAGAGAAAGAAAGAGAGAGAGAGAGAGAGGCGAGAGAGAGAAAGAGAGAGGGAGATTTGTGTAAACAACAGAAAACGTAGAGAGAGAGAGAGAGAGGGAGAGAGGGAGTTCTGTGTAGACGACAGAAAACAGCAGAGAATTGTATGAACAACGGAAAGAATATTTAATGGATTTGTGCCACATGATAAGATTTTCTATCTGTCACAAAGATATTCTGAAGAAAGGTACCAAAAGGTGCTGAAAAGTTATTCTCCCAACCAAGAAGGACGTGACCTAGAGCCATGAAACTTGCACCTTATTTCACATATTCAGCCCGAAATTGAACACACTTGACATATCACTCTCAAGTTTCTATAACCCTTCTATGAAGAAATCTAATGTCTCGTCACTGAAATACTGCTCTGCTGCTGCTGAAATCACCTGCGAATCATTCGAAAATTCCCTCCCTTTCAAACACTTTTCAAAGTTGGGAAACAGGAAAATGTCAGACGGAATAAGAAGTGGTGAGTAGAGTGGATGATTTGTGAGACCCAACATTGTTGAAAACATCCAGTGTCTTGTGAACATTGTGAGAAGACGCGTTTGTCCTGGAAAATTAGAACACCTTTCTGTAGCTTCCCTCGCTGGTACCCCCCCCCCCCCCCCAGTTCATCTTTTTTTTCTCTTAGGTACATCAAATTAGAAGTAGTATTCTGCATTAGCTGTCTGGTCCTTTGGAAGATAGTCTGTCATCAAAATATCTTATCTCGAAAAACAGTGACAGTGACATGTCCTGCTGACTTTTGAAGGTTGAACTTCTTCAACAGTAGAGAGCCCGAATACCTCTCCCCCCTCCCCCAAAACCACTTCAGGGACTGTTGATTGCTTTCATGATCTTAGTGGTGGTAACCTTGTTTCATCAACAGTGACAAATCATTCCAAAAAGTTATCGTTAGACTGCTGAAAGTGCTGCAAAATCAACACGTGGGTGTCCACTCGATTTCGTTTTTCGTCGACATTCAGACATTTCGGCACCCACCAGGCCGACAACTTCTCCATACGCATATGCTCATGATTTATAAATAAAACGTGTTCCCCTGGATATCTCTAAAGTCTCATCAGTTGTTTTAGCTGAAATTTGTCGATCTGCCAAAATCAGACCATGAACATGATCAGCAATTTCTGGAGCTGACACCGCTGAAGTCTTTCCAGATCACGGCATGTCTTCGATTTCGAAATCTCCACGCTGAAAGTTGGCACAGCACTTCTTCACAGCTGAGTGTGATGGTTACCCAGCGTCTGCAGCACACGCTTATGGATGAAACAAAAACTTCATGACGGCCCAGAGTTCCACACTTGAAAATTCCACTCTTTTCTGTGACATGCTTCTGTCACTGATCTGAAAAAAAAAATTAGTGCTATAATCCTGCAAATTGACACTTCACATTATAAAGTAACACTCTTTCCAGCAACAGTGATACGACTCAGATTTTGGGACTTGGTTCGGGGAGATAACTTTTCAGCACTCCCTAGTACAGTAAACACACAAACCAGTCAGAAAAATTAACGAAGATATTCTCGAAGAAGCCACATAATGCAGAAACCTAATTAAGACTTTTAAGAAAAGGCAATCAAACTTTCTTGTATATATCACTGGTTAAAAAAAAAAGATCTGATTATTACTGGAAAATTCAATGGAAAAGGAAACAGGAAACACACGGACAAAAAATCTGAACGAGCTTAGCAAGTACCACTGGAAAAGCAACGAATAGGACTAGAAATATACAGAACATAAATGGAGAAGGATGAGCCCATCCTCGGGCTAATCCAAATCCTGTTAAGACTGTTCAAACTCACCGTACGTTTTTCTTTCCTTGTCTAAACAAGATGGGGAAACACCTCGCTTGTATCTATTGTCCCCTAAAACGTTCTTTATGTACCTTCCTTCCCCTTAATCTCCCGCCAGACGCCGCCCGCCTCTGAAAGGAGTGACGATGATCACCTGGCGTCGAGTCCAGAATATCAGCTCAAACTTTGACCAACTATTTGAAATACTGACGTCATTTTTTTTTTCCTTTGGCAACGACATGAAATTTATGTACCCCCTCCCCCCTTTCATTGTAGTCAAGTGTCAAACTCAGATATACCTATCATACGAATCACTATCATCTCATGTTTTGTTAAAGCCCACCATTTCATTATTTCACTTCACGGACAATTATCCTCAGCCCACCTCATTTTCACATGATTTGTAACTGTTACATTGAACACAAATAAACTTAATTTTTTTAAAAAATGGATAAGGATGATCACCAATGTTTACAGGCACAACACCTAGAAATGAATGTTTCACAGCATTATTCCTAGTCCAGGCGATGATTCACCTTGTCCACACACCATCTTTTTTTGTTGTTGTTGTTTTGTTTTGTTTCCTTTTTTTAAAGATAACTAATGATATCAGCCTTGTCTAAATACTGATCTTGCCACAGTAGACAGAGATTAAATTGAAAAAAGAGTGGGCCAAGTTTTCAAAATTAGGTTTTAAAGTTCATTTTCTTTAATTTTATTTTAGCCATGTATTGCTTCTGATATCAAGGTCTCCAAGAGAAATTTTGGAAGCTGCTTGCAAAACGACTCCTCCCCCCCCCCCCAACACTCCCCCTCCAACTTCCTTTTAACTTACCAGATAGATTAGACATTCTGTTTTCATCCACTATGGGTCCACGGAAGGCTCATGGCCCTCATTTAAAGGAGAGGAGGCCCTCCAGACCCAGCATCAATGCGTAGGCTGAATTCATCTCTCACTGGGCATGGCTAACGTCCATTTAATGCTGTACTCAAATGTTTCGGTTGAAATAAATTGATTTGCTATGCATTTTCAATGATTCCACTAGTTCTTTATCGTTGTAAAGATAATTCAAGGATGCAGGTTGTGTATCATCGACACAAAAAAGAACAAATATATCCATACTACAAGAACTTAATATTGAAAAAGGTTGGCTAGTAAAGAGGATTAAACAGAAAACTTAAATATTTTGGACATGTTAAACGTCATGAAAATTTAGAGAAGACAGTCTTGGAAGGGTACATAATGGGAAAAAGAAAGAGAGGAAGACCAAGGCGAAGATAGCTGCAAGGAATCGTTGACGATCTGCGAATGGATGCATCAGCAGCAGGGCATCTTGCTTACAACCGAGAGGCCTACAGGAGAGCTGTTAGGGAGGCAAAGTTCTGCAAGGGACATGCAAATGACTGATTGACTGAGCTAGAACCTGACATTAATGTCAACAATTAAAGGAGAAAAGGTAAAGACCTCTCTTGAAGTGCGGAGACTTCCTATAAAGTATATCCTCTTTTTTCAGTTTAAATTGTTCACATTAAAGGATATTCACATTAGGAAAAAACCCAGCAAGATTTTAAATAACACAGTTGTTGCACAAAACTGACAGTGTTCCCTCTAAGCTGCGCTAGCGCACACATTTTGAGCCCTTCCTTAGCCCACATATTTTAGAATCATCATCATCATCATCATCATCATCGCCTTTCACTCCTTGAGAGCATAGACCACTGATAAAGGTTCTCCAGCCATCCCTGTTCTTGGAATTATTCTTTGTTTTCTTCCGTGTGTATCACTTGTCTCTGAGCACTGTCATAATTTCTCTTCTCCAAGTAAGTCTAGGTCTTCCGCGTTTTCTCAGCGCGCGAACATTACCGACGAAATTTATTATTGATTCGCTCACAACTTTAATGCTAGTAGATCTTTTGGCTCATGAAACAGATTTTTTCTTCACAACACTCCACACTTTAATCTTTAGATGACATTTTGCCGACAGAAGGTCAAATCTGCACTGTTTTGCACTGCCGGGAAACAAGCTAATGACCCGGATGTTTACCACACGTTTACGGTTGTGAGTGGAATCTGATTCTCCTTGTGACTACATGGCTAATGAAGTTTCAACAATAGGTGAAAGATATTAACCAAACCTGGCCTGGCGTTCCTCTCTTATAAATATAATTTATACGTTGATTTACCTTCTGGTGTTTCACAGTGAACTATCGTTTATTTTATTTAAACCTATTTTGCAGTGCCAGCTCGCATTTATTTGACGGAATCTGCCAGTTTATCTTCATATTCATCTATCAATCCATACATTTCTTTGTTAAGTCTATTCATGTGCCTGTCTGTCTATAATTCAACCTTTACGTCTACATACGTATTTATCTACCAATTCGTCTGATTATATCACCGTTGTCAATGCACCAGCTAGGCATCATTTAATAAATGGAGGAAGATAGCTATGGAAAAAGATACATCAGTGGCTTGTATCTAACTCTCTGTGTGTAGATAAGGGGTGGCGCACGAGAAAGTCACCCGTCCCTTCACCTGCCGATGTTTGCACTTGCAACATGAGTACGGTACCGCCACAGAACTGAGCACATATTAGAAAAACAAAACAACACAAAGACCCTCTGGCTTTTTCAAGAAGCGAACGAAAACTAAACAGAGCAGAAAAAAACACATCCAATCGCAGACACCTTGCTAGAGGGAAGCCGCCTGCTTGGAGGCGTTAAGGCCTGTCCGTGGGTCACACTGTACTTCCACAAGGCTGAACGTACTTGACTTGATGTCAATGTTTATCTCATGTAAATACTTTCAGTAGCCCGCCTAATCATTTATCATTTATTATTATTAAAGGCGTTCTTGCCAGTCATTTCATAGAACATGGCTAACTAGGGTAATAATCTCTCCCTACCCATATGCTCTCTTTCAGTTCTGCCTGAAGACAATGACAATGAAGAAAAGGGCGAAGAAGGCGTAAAAGGCGAAGAAAGCGAAAAAGGCGAGGAGGGCGAAAAAGGCGAGGAGGGCGAAAACGACGAGGAAGTTGGGAATGAATATAGAGAGGGCTCGCAAGAGTCCGTCGGGGAAGGTGGAGAGGAGAATGAAGCTTTGGACGAGGATAACCTGGCTGTCCCGCCCTTGGCAGAACAAAAGAAGAGCCTGTCTATATCTATTCATGGAATAAGCGTTGGGAACATGTGAGTTCTGGTTTGCTTAGAGCTCATTCACACCTGAAACTGGAATAGTGTGGTGAAATATAGTCTTTACGCATGTTATATATATCCTCTCCTTCTTTCTCTCCACCCCTCCGCGCCCCCTCCCCTCCAACCCCACCTCGATCTTCCTCTTTCGCCTTCTTTCTGTTTTTATTGTAGGCGTACAATCTATTGTTCCTTGATTATTTATTAGTTTTTCCACATTATCTCTGATTTCGGGGATAGATGCTGACTTCAGGGACATAGTCATCTTCATCAAAAGCTGAAACCGTGTCCTACTTCTTTGGAACGCACGCCCCCCCCCCCCCCCCACCCGACCCCACACACACCCCACCCCCAAATAGAAGCTAGTGACTGAGCACAATGTACGTAATTTATCAGTAGAGATGCACTTTAGACTTGAGACAATGAAAAGCAATAGGAGAATGACCGTACTTGAACCCTGGACTCTGGTAGAACAAGCAAATCGCCCACCTGTAACTGTCCTTCCAAAATTTGAAGCCCCTAGTTCCTAGTATGGTTCGCCTCCAAGAACAGACTCGTTGCGTACGATGTGAAGATGAGAACTGGGTTTTAAAGCTTTCGAACCACGACTTAGATCTCCTCTTCAACAATCATAATCCCTCTCCACTATCCACTAAGCTCCACTCTCTTCTCACTTGTTACACATAGTTCAGAACACAGCATCATATTACAACCCCTCCACGACAACTATAATCATCTTTTCACCTTCTCCTGGCTAGGTTAACATTGCATCACTCTCTCTCCACTCCACGGATTCCCAACAGGTTAACATTGCATCACTCTCTCTCCACTCCACGGATTCCCAACCCACCACCCTCAGATATGACCTACCTATCACACATCACAAGTCTAAATTTAAACATTCTCTACGCTCCACCATGCTCATTTCTGAACAAGCGTCGGACAAGCCATATCTTCTTACAAGTTACAGCTAAGAGCTCTATTTAATTTTTTTTTTTTCAATATAGCATTCATGTGAATCTATACTTTATCTCCTCTGTCTATTTCTTCGTCCTGTATGTTTGATTAAGGCTCACCCCGAAACGTCACAACTTTGTAGTCGTTAAGTAATAAAGCTGTTCCTACTTTTTTTTTTTCCTAGTTTGTACATTTCGACTTAGATGTGACACGCCGAATGGACGCCATTCTCATCTTCAGCTATAAAATAACCTCTTCAGTTGAACTTATTTGGTCGAAATGTATCTATCTTCTCTCTCCAGCCCAAGACACATACGTTTTGAAAGTGCGTCACCCACTTTTTTTCATATATAAATACGCATCGTTGTGGTAACATAAAAGTTAATGCTAAATAAACGCGGAATTTCAACAACGTGTAACAGTTTCAATATAACATGTTGTCATAAAGTGACATCTGAAACTTAGCGTTGTCTTAATGTGGTAATTACCATTTACTATGTCAACAGCCCAGATATCCTGCAAGTGTTCGAGCCAGAGAACTTTCCGGCATCTTACAAGAACAACGAAGGCAAGGAACTCAAGGCTATACGATACTGCAAAACGTTTCTTAAACAGTACAACCACCTGTGCAACCACAGGCGTCCACTTTTTCTTAAACCTCAAAATGAGTTCGGCATCGAGGTTAAATAAATTATACTAATTTTTATATATTATTTATTACCACGGTCACTAATGTCAGAGTAGCCAAGAGTGGAGGTTGAATGATGTCGAATTTTTGGAACAGCGTTAAAGTCGAATGATAGCACCCAGAACGTCAGATGGTGGGGGTGGAACGGGAAGGGGGCGGCCTAAATCCCCAATTTTTCACTTTTAAAATAAAGCTCGCTTGTTCGTTCTTTCATTTCGTTCGTTCTCTGCTTCTCTGTGCTTATCATTCCAAGACGTTCTGGCTCATTTTTGTGTGTGTGTGTGTGGGGGGGGGGGGTCTCATTCAACTCTGCTTTTGACCTTATCTCTTCAGATTTATCGCTCCATGTTCTTTTATGTCTTGTTCAAGCATTGTCTCTCTATTCTTTGCCTTAGTCTTTTTCTTTCCATATCTTGTGTATATCATTAGTCTTTTCCTTTCAATATCTTGTTTATATTCATTAGTCTTTTCCTTTCCATATCTTGCGCATATTCATTAGTCTTTTCCTTTCCATATCTTATTTATATTCATTAGTCTTTTCCATTCAATATCTTGTGTATATTCATTTGTCTTGTCCTTTCAATATCTTGTTTATATTCATTAGTCTTTTCCTTTCAATATCTTGTGTATATTCATTAGTCTTTTCCTTTCCATATCTTGTGCATATTCATTAGTCTTTTCCTTTCAATATCTTGTTTATATTCATTAGTCTTTTCCTTTCAATATCTTGTGTATATTTATTAGTATTTTCCTTTCCATATCATCATCATCATCATCATCATCATGTGCCGTGCCGACTGGCGTTGGCTATTATGCTTCTCCAGAGTACACGATCCTTCATGCATGCCATCAGCTCAGTTGGTGATCTCCTCTCACACCATCCCGTCAGACTGCCCAGTATCATTTCTCATGGTCTTCCTCTTGATCTTCTGCCTTCTATTTTTCCTGTTGTTATAATATTTTCTATGCCCCCTCTTCTCATTGCATGTCCTATGAAAGTACATTGTCTCTCTCTTATCTTTTTGACAAGGTTTTTTGTCTCTCCAGCTCTTCTCATACATTCTTCTTTAGTTATTTTTGCTGTCCAGGGGATTTGCAACATTCTTATAATAAACCACATTTCTGCTGCTTCCAATGATTTTTGTGCAAACCTGCATTATTATTGTCCATGATTCACTTCCATATAACAAGATAGGTTCAGTATAGCATTTTAGGACTCGTTTTCTAACATTCATTGATAAGGATGTGTTGCCTAGTATATTTCTCATTCTCTGAAATGCAGTCTTTGCTTGGGCTATTCTGTTCCTAATTTCTGTTCTGCATTTCCCATCTGAAGTTATTACTGCTCCAAGGTATTTGAATTTCTGCACCTGCTTTAGAATAGTTCCGTTTAATTTTATACTGCATGTTGGTGGATTCTGTTTCTTAGATATAACCATAGTCTCTGTCTTTTTTTTATGTTCAAAGTAAGGTCTTTCTGTTCACTTTCTTTGGCGACTTTATCCAAGAGATTTTGCAGGTCTTGTTGGTTCTCAGCTATCAATACTGTGTCGTCATCATACCGAAGGTTGTTAATATTGTATCCTCCAATTTTTATGCCTGGTTCTGTGATAATTGTTCTTAGAATATTCTCGCTGTACAGAGAAAAAAGGTACACATCCTTGTTGCACCCCTTGTTTTATAGGTTGATATTTTCCAGTTCTGTTTTCAACTCGAATTGCTGCTTCTTGCTGCCAGTATAGATGTTTTACAATCCTCAGGTCTTTGCCGTCTATATTGATGTCTTCAAGCATTTTAACAATTTCATTATGTTTCACCTTGTTGAATGCCTTGGTGTAATCAGTGAAGCATACGTAGAGATCTTTCTGTACTTCCTTTCCATATATTGTGCATATTTATTAGTCTTTTCCTTTCCATATCCTTTGCATATTCATTAGTCTTTTCCTTTCAATATCTTGTGTATATTCATGAGTCTTTTCCTTTCAATATATTGTGAATGTTCATTAGTATTTTCCTTTCCATGTCTTGTGTATATTCATGAATCATTTGCTTTTCATATCTTGTGTGTTTTCATGAGTCTGTTTGTTTCCATATCTTGTGTATATTCATTAGTCTTTTTCTTTCCGTATCTTGTATATGTTCATTCAAGTTTGGCCTGATGAATCTTCTACCTTGCCATTGCAGTCTGACAGACTTCATAGGAGGGTGATTAGTTATTCTTTGGACAAACGATGAATTGTCCTTGTTGGCTGTGAGTCTCCAAATTTAATTATTATACGATGTTCGTACCGTATTTCCGTCAAAATCCTATTTACAAAAAGTTTCTCTTCCATGTTCGAGTGAAGAGTTGCTGTCAAGAAGATCTACAGACTTCTCTGTCTTCCATCCTTTTCCTGATCAATCGGCACTGGAGTCTGGGTTCTCTTAAAAGCTCTGAAAAGCTGTTTCCCTAACGAGGTTTTTTTGTTTTTCGCTTGGCAGGAATTCCAACTCTAACGGATCATTTTGTAAACACGTGGAAACTAAACGCAGATATTGCCAGTTTGTTAGGGTTTATGAGGGTTAGTTTTCTGGTTCGTGACTTTTTGTTTGAATTCGAGACCTGTCCTGTTTTGGTGGGGAGTGGGTGAGGAATGGAGCTTATTCTCATATATCTAATTTAGAATGCAATGAATTACTTGCATGCTTTGTCAAACATAAAAAATTTTAAAGTAGGGATTAATGTGGCTCATTCCATTATTTCGTAAATCTCATATTCCCTCCTTCTCTCTCTCACACACACTCTCTCTCTCACACACACACGCACAAACACACACATGTACACGTTACACATATACAAACATCACCATGGTCCTTTATCTCAGCTCCGTATTCCATTTCACAGAAGCTCGTGTGCACCACGATCGTCCCTACCCAGCTGCCGTATCAGGAGTTGCTGGACTGGCCGGATATTGCTGAGTTTGTGGCCGGGTACCTCAACTACAAGAAACTGCGGCCCTCTTACGAGCTGGTTTGTTAGTCGTTGCAAATACATGGTGCGGGCTGTGAGGGATGAGTAGAGGGGCGGGGAGGTAGCATAAGCACATTTGACTGTAGTTTTGTATTCTGTGAAAAAAAGCATCAGCAAAAAAAAAAAAAGCATGCAGATAGGCCATCTTGCTTACAACCGAGATGCCTACAGGAGTGCTGTTAGGGAAGCAAACTTCCGCAAGGGACATGCGAATGAATGAATGAATACATGCAGTGAGTAATAAGTATGTCTGCAGATCGTCCTCACTTTCTGACGAAGTTCTGTTCCGACGGAGATGGACGAAACGCAAATATCATGGGAATTCGTATATTGCATATTACAGTCAATAGACAAGCATGTCTTAAAATATAAAGGATAAACAAAAAAATATTTGTAAATTTGCAATATAAGAAGTTATACCATTTAAATGATCGATGGTCGTGGGGGGGGGGGGGGGGGGGGGGGGGGACGGAACCCCATGGATCGCCATAAAACGGAAGGTCTTAAAGTGGTGATGATTTCAATTCGTACAGTTCGCTGTTTCTATGTATGTTTACGAGAATAGGCTTATGGTAGGAGGGAAATAACGCTAAAATGTCTATATTTACAATTTTTCAGATTACATTAAACCCCCTTTATTGGATAATAGGTTTCATGTTACCTGACAGATTCATGGATTTTTTTCCCATTGACGTTATTTAAGTTATTTAAATTTTATTTCGATTTTCATTAATGAAAAAAGAGCTGTGTCTGTTATGTGATTTTGAGTACTTTTTTGGTTCTATACATATCGTCGCTCAGACAGATAGCGTCTTATACAAGTTCGGTGAAGTCCATTTGGCCGGAACGAGAAATCCAAGTTTATTTACACAGTTCACTCTTGTAACATGGGCGCAGAATTTCCACCAGTTCATATGAAAAGTCATAAATAATAAGAATCTCAAATCTTAATAGGCATATAAATCTGGATTACGTGAGCATTAGTAAATAATTTGTCTCTTTCTCTCTCATGAACCATCAACAAACTCAGTCTTATTAGGCAGATTAGTAGTCTGGTTTACCTTGTTAAATAGCTGGTCTCTTTCATGAACTATCAACGAAATATAAGTCCAGATCTTTCAGTTTCTTATTCACAGTATAGATGTCTATTCGCTAGAAATCCTAAGAACATGTACCACACTAGCTCGTAGTTTCAGCACATCAGCATGAGTTATCTGCTTTTGTATCTCTCTTTGTTATTTCGCGAGGTGCACTTCAACTAAATCTCCTACTATATCTGTCTGTAGATGTTTGTCTGTTTCTATCTGCACATCTCTCTTGGTCTCGATCTACTTATCCGAGTCTCTGTCTGAGTGTCCGAGTGTTTAGTGTCTGTTTCTATCTGCACATCTCTCTTGGTCTCGATCTACTTATCCGAGTCTCTGTCTGAGTGTCCGAGTGTTTAGTGTCTGTTTCTATCTGCACATCTCTCTTGGTCTCGATCTACTTATCCGAGTTTCTGTCTGAGTGTCCGAGTGTTTAGTGTCTGTTTCTATCTGCACATCTCTCTTGGTCTCGATCTACTTATCCGAGTTTCTGTCTGAGTGTCCGAGTGTTTAGTGTCTGTTTCTATCTGCACATCTCTCTTGGTCTCGATCTACTTATCCGAGTTTCTGTCTGAGTGTCCGAGTGTTTAGTGTCTGTTTCTGTCTGCACATCTCTCTTGGTCTCGATCTACTTATCCGAGTTTCTGTCTGAGTGTCCGAGTGTCGCAGTGTCAGAGTGTCTTTGTCGCCGAGTATCTGGTTATCTTCGAGACTGTGGTTTCGGAGTTTCTGTCCCCGAGTCGTTCGTACCTCTCTGTGCATCTTTCTTCTCCTGCATCTCCTCTGCTTCTTTGCATCCTCTGCCTCCTCTGACTGTGCATCCTCTCTCTACTCTAAAACTATTTTTTTTTATCTTGAAGCCCAGTTTGATGGACTGACCAACCGGTATTTCTGTTCCGCCCTGGTTTCTATATGTGTCCCGACTGGTTCTTGTGTCATTAACCTGCCAGGTTAGTGTTGTCGAATGTCCAGCCCTTTGCCGGTGGTACTTTCTACATGTACTTGTCTGATTGCTAGTCCGTTTCTTTATTCGTCGTGTCCAGTTCGCAGACTATTTGTCGCCAACAAGACTCGGCTTTTCTTAATTCTTTCTAGTGCTCCTGTCCAGTTTGAACACCTTAGTCAATTAACTGTCTGTCTTTTTATTCTTAGCTTTTCTGCGCGCGACAATATGTCGTTACCTGTTATTTCACTTGCCGGATGGTCCTGTCGGCCTATTTTACTTATGAGTGTCTTTCTTTAGCATGTCTTTATCTCGGCGTCATTGTGTCTGCCTTTTCTACTCGTCTGTTTATCCTTGTCAGCGTCCAGTCGTAATGGTCTTTCACTAGTGTCGTGGAAATTGGTTTTCTACCTTTTTCTCTGTTTCCTGTCTAAATTCTCTCTTCTTATTTAATATTAACTGTTATAACTAAAATATATTCATAATTCTCGGTTACAAGGGACTACGCTATATATGATGCAGTGGTAAAGTATATGTGTAGATAGGGAGCTATAGATTCTTTCTTTTTTTTTCTTTCTTTCTTTCTTTCTTTCGTTTTTCTTTCGTTTTTCTTTCTTTCTTTCTTTCTTTGTTTCGTCTTTCTTTCTTTCTTTAGCTGCATAAAATGTGCATAAGATGAGGTAAAAATTATACTTTAGTTTCTTCTCACGTCTTTTCTGGCGTGTTATAACTTCTGCTCTTAATAATTTAGTCTCGAATCGAATTTTTGAGTGAAAATGCAAGTATGAAATCCAGTTTTATTGTCTGGAAACGGACATTACTATTTCTGTCTTTAATTTTATTAATGAACTTGCTATCTGGCTTCGTGCTGTAGGCTTTGCCGAGGTACGATTTAAATATTCATCTGGTCAAAGTAAAATGTTAAACGGCAAGGTTACCTGGTATAAGACAGCGTTTTAGAACAGAGTGTGAAAAGAGGCAGGTGTACCCTTGAACAGTTAGTTAATAAACAGAGAATATGTATGTCAAGTTTATATTTGAAAGAATGTCAAGATCACAAACTACTTAGACCAGGGTCTAATGTCACATCATTTTTTCGGTGCGTGGCTTACAGCCGAAGACTCTGCACGCCCCTCAGACTACTCTCGAGACACTCTCGGGCCACTGCTTCGAGTACAGTACAGTGCTGTGTTCCATGCTGATCGGCGCCGGCTATGACGCCTTCGTGGTCAGCGGCTACGCCACTAGGGAGGTGTGCGACCTCAACCTCTCATACACCAAATGCCCTTTCATAGAAGAGGACCTGATGGTAGGTAACCTATCATCATCATCATCGTCGTCGTCGTCGTCATCATCATCATCATCATCATCCTTGTCGCTCTCTCATGAACCATCTGTCAACTTTCTAAATGCGAATGGAAACTGATGTTGTGTCGGCGGCAATAGAATGGTTAGTTTCCCATGATGTAGTTCATGACGCCATTGTAAGATTGAGAAAAAAAAATTGCTTCGAAAGGAATGGGTTCATCTGTTTAGCCAGTCAACTGTGATGAGCCTGATGTGGCTTTGTTATCCAGGGCATGTGGGTGTACATGGCAATGAAGTGGCAGACAGGCTTGCTGGACAGGCTCAAATAAATGGCAGACTGAGACTGGACAAGGAGGACATTGCAAAAGTCGTAATGGAAAGACCGCCAGAAAATGAAGAGTAGGAATGGAAGAACAATGTAATTGTGAAGTGAATGCTGGAGCTAGGACAAATTAAGGGTGCTAGTAGGAAATCTGAACTGTTGGCAGAAAGCACATCGGAAAGAACCATCTAAACTCATGGATGGATGCTGCGTCATATGGCACAGCATATATATGGGGCTGTCTTGAATGCAATGACGCCTGAGTCTGATTTTGAACCTCAGAACTTCCTGATTCCGCCACAGACAACTTTACGTAGCTTAACTTGCAGAATTAGAGAAACTAATCGCAGACAGCAGGAACATTTAAGGCAACGTTTCTTAGCTTACCTTATATCTTATATCCTGCCCGTGCCGTTAAACGTCACATAGGGCTCGCATGGTAGTTCGCCAATTTTTTCTGTCTTCGGCGAGTCTTTCAACCTCATCAAAGGATTTTATGCCTGTTAATTTGGCATCTCTTAACAGTGTCTTCTTCAGAGTTTCACGCGGTCTGCCTCTTGTTCTTTGGCCTGTTATGTTCCACTTGTTAGCTTGTTTTGGGATTCTCTGATCATTTCTTCTCATCAAGTGACCAACATATGTCTGTCTCCTTTTCCTGATCATCCATGAGACTGGTTGTTGTTCAGTCATCTGTCTTATCTCTGCATTGTTCTTGATTTCATTCCACTTGATGCTGAGTATTTTCCTTATGTATTTGTTTTCAAAAGAGTCTAATTTATTTTCTAGCTTTCACATGCATAAATGAGGGTGGATATTACATTTGAATTGAATAGTCTTGAATAGGCAACGTTTATTAATCCTATTTGGTGGTGAGACCCTTTATTAACCCAGTTTGGTGGTGAGACCCTTTATTAACCCTATTTGGTGGTGAGACCCTTTCCGGTTTGAGAAAAACTGTACCCCCTTTTTCGGCCCGAGAACAGTTATGGGCTCCTTATTATAAAAAATAAAGCAACAAATAGAACACAAATGATGCTTTTTTTTAACCGAGTCAATCCAATTGCTTGTCTGTGAACCCCCAATAGTCCCATCATAGAAACCCTGGGGGTTGTCTAGTGCAGTCTTCAAATATGCAAGGAAAACTACTTTCGCACTTTGGTCAGTATTTTTCTACCTTTTATTTTCAATTTGTAGCGCAATATTTTTGTGTCCACAACATACAGAGAAATATAAAAACTAATTATGTCAGTCCGTAAGAATAGTGAAGAGCAAAACCTCTATCTTAATGCGAAGAAAACTAAATTGATGACAAATGACAAAATAAATAAGGCAGCTGATATATATATATATATATATATATATATATATATATATATATATATGTATCAGTCAGGAAAAATTGGAAGAGGTGGAGAGTTTTGGATATCTTGGATCACTACTAACTAATAATGGAGAAACAATGAGGGATGTTAAAAGGAGGACATCTATCACTCTTCAGAAAAGTAAACAACTGAAGAAGTCGAGGAGAGGAACAGACAGAACTACAAAAGTAAGATTTTTAAGGGCATGCATCTTTCCCATCGCAACATACGCCTGTGAGACCTGGACACTTAACAAAACAGCTGAGAAACACATAAATGCCTTTGAATATAAATGCTACAGAAGAGTCCTTCACATATCATGGACATAAAAACGAACAAATATATCCATACTACAAGAACTTAATATTGAAGAAGGTTGGCTAGTAAAGACGATTAAACAGAGAAAACTTAAATATTTTGGACATATTAAACGTCATGATAATTTAGAGAAGACAAACTTGGAATGGTACATAATGGGAAGAAGAAGGAGAGGAAGACCAAGGCGAAAATGGCTCAAGGACATCATTGATAATCTGCAAATAGATGCATCAGCAGCAGGGCATCTTACGTTACAACCGAGAGGCCTACAAGAGAGCTGATAAGGAGGCAAAGTTCCATAAGGAACTGCAAATACGAAGGGTGATTGATAAGTTCTCGACATAAGGTACAACGGGTTATTTGTTGACAGCTTTTTTTTGGTTATTTCCCCTCGCAAGTTTATGCTCTTAGTCCAGCGATCCTGGAGCATACGGATCCCTTCTTTGTAAAAGTCAGCATCTTGTGCCAGTAGCAAGTGGTCTACAGCATGAATGACGTCATAATCTGAAGCAAATCTGCGAACACTGAGCTCCTTTTTGAGTTTGGTAAAGAGGTAATAGTCCGAAGGGGCTAAATCTGGGGAATAAGGAGGATGTTCAAGAAGCTGGAAGCCACATTTATGAATGGCAGCCATTGCCACCACCGACTTGTGAACTGGAGCATTGTCTTAATGAAAGATGATCCCTCTCGTCGATTTCCCTCGACGCTTTTCCTTCAATTTGACCCTCAGTTGCTTCACAAGATTAGCGTAATAGGCCCCGGTGACCGTTCTGCCCTCTTGAAGATAGTCTACTAATAGCACACCTTCTGAATCCCAAAAGATGGAAGTCATCACTTTGCCTGCAGGCAGAACCACACTTGCTTTCTTTGGAGGTGGGGATCCATGATGTTTCCGCTGCTTTGACTGTTTTGTTGGTTTCTGGTTGAAAATGATGAACCCAAGTCTCATCCATAGTCACAAATTGCTGAAGAAACTTTTCAGGATCTGCAGAAAAATGGCTAAGATTGTCTCTTGACATGTTGAGAGGCTGTCGTTTGTGATCAGCTCCAAGAAGTTTCGGGACCCATCGATCAGATATCTTTGTCATTTGAAGATCATTGTGATTAATGGCATGAACCATTATTCCTGGGAGATGCACAACTCAGTAGCAGTCTACCGCTCAGTTAGTCGTCGATCCTCCACTATTATGTTATGGATTCTGCCGGTGGTTTCATCGGTGGTTACCGTTCTTGGTCTTCCTGGATGGGAATTATCTTCCAGACTCTCGCTTCCATGTTTGAGTTGAGCTGCCCATTTCTTCACTGTGCTGTAAGAAGGAGCACTCTCCCATAGAGTCTTTACCATATCCTTGTGGATCTCCTTCGATGATAAGCCCTAGATGCAGATGTAGCGAATGACTGTTCGATGAGAAATTTTATCCATTTTCTCAATTTCTGCCACCCCTTACCACTTCAGTAGACTGTAAAAAATTTGGTTGCAGTTAATTTCTTGAAACTTGGTGTTTAATCTTACATTAACCTGATCTACAAATGCACCTGATATCAACTGTGTGTTTCAAGTATTTGTGCCTTATGCCAAGAACTTATCAATCACCCCTCGTAACTGAGGTACAGGGAAGCCAGGGTGGCTGTGCGCTTTGAACGCAGCTCCCTCTCTCTATCTCTGTGTGTGTGTGTGCGTGTCTCCCTCTCTCTATCTGTGTGTGTGTGTGTCCCTCTCTCTATCTCTGTGTGTGTGTGTCTCCCTCTCTCTGTCTCTGTGTGTGTGCGTGTCTCCCTCTCTCTATCTCTGTGTGTGTGTGTGTCTCCCTCTCTCTATCTCTGCGTGTGTGTGTGTGTCTCCCTCTCTGTGAGAAGAGAAACAGTTTAGAACTGTGCTAAGATCTCTTTTTTTCTGTCGAGGCGAAACTAAAAAACCTTATCTGCAAGCTCCGAGACAACTGCTCTGGGTAATCGGCCACTAATCGGTCAGCCTCAGAGTACACCACTACTCCCCGCGCGCACGCACACAGGCACGCGCACACACACACCGCGCGCACACACACAGGCACGCGCACACACACACCGCGCGCACACACACAGGCACGCGCACACACACACACCCGTGCGCGCACACCCACACACACAAAGACAATGGGAAACCGGTATACAAGCTGCAGCTGAAAGGTTATGCTTATTAAAAAAACTGTCAGATTGTGACGAATGTGAAAATGTAATATAAACTCATTGCATGTAGTTACCTTAATCAGATTGAAAAGTATATGGATGAGAGATGATTTCTGTGTACTTAATAGGCTCGACAACTAATGCTAAATGTCTGTGACAGAGTGGAAGGCCAGACTGTCAGACTAGAAACAACGAGGCTTTAGTACAGTGAAGTAACAGAAGACAGTTTTGTATGATTAGACCTCGAAAAAATCGTAGACAAAGCACTTTTAGACGAAAGAGAAAGAAAATCACTTGGGATTCGAACCACGCACTCCGGTGGGACGAGCAGCTGTCTAGCCACGAGAGAACAGCGTACCAGTGAACTATGTTATCTAGCACCCCCTTAACCTATGTTCTGTTACCAGAATGTCAGACGATGCTGTGTGCTCAATTCTTAATAAAAATAGTTAAAAATAAAGTTCGTGCGTTCTCTCTCTTTCTTACGCTCTCTTTCTCTCTCTCTCTCTCTCTCTCACACACACACATAGACAATGAAGCAATCATTCTACTGTTCAGGTGTACACAAGGCCGATAACTCTTCCTATCTGCCGCTACAAAGTGCGACCGCCACGGATGTACAAAAGCGAGTTTGAGCTGAGGATGTTGAAGAAACGCCAGGAGAAGTTCAAGAGCGAGGAAGATGAAATCAAGGCAGCGAAGGACAGAGAAAGGGAGGTAAGTCTTGTATAGTCGAAATGCGAAGAAAAAAAGAGTGGGCGGCTAGGCTGCTATTTACAAACAGCATCTCTCAACCTAGAGGTAAAAGAACCCACGACCACAGACTTTCATAGCTAATCTGCAGGCGTCGACAACATTAGTGGGCATAACATCCCTTGATGAAGTTGAAAGACTCACCGAGAGTAGGAAAACTTGGCAAACAACTATGCGAGTCCTATGTGATAAAAGGCAAATTACAGTAAAGATCAGAGGCAGACAAGCGAGATTTGTAGGACATTTTCTGAGAATAGGAAAATTAGAACACACTGTGGCAACTAGAAAAATTGAGGGAGGAAGAGACAGAGGAAGACAGAGAGAGAAGTTACTGGATGGGCTGTCAGTGTGGCTAGGAAGAAAGTCACTGCCGGATCGCATAATCAAGTCTAACGACAGGGAATTGTGGAGAGAAATGATCGCCTACGCCACGCGGTACGGCACTTGATTGATTGATGTGACGTTTAACGGCACGGGGAGGATGTTAGATGTTAGAAAAACATGTTTATATATAAAACATTCGGGCAAGATATTTTGACATCTGCAATTTTCAAAAGTGACAAAGCATGATACGTGATATAAGCAAATATGTATTGTTAGTTTATATTTTCGGCGAAGTATATTATATACGAGAGTGAGTATATATATATATAATATATATATATATATATATATATATATATATATATCGTATATATTTCTTGTACATTGACAACGTTTCCAGAAAAATTCAGATAATAATTTGGAGCAATGGTCCCTCTAAGCTGCAGATTTTCCACTGACATGCGCCTTCGCACAGTAAAGTGGTTTACCAGTGTTCTGTGGTTAGCATTCAAGAAATACTAGACAAAGAACTTTTTATGTGAGAGAAAGAAAGATGAGCGAGAGAATAACTGATACTCGAACCCGAACTCTATTAGGACAAGCTGCCGCCTAGCCAAGAGAAAACAGAGCATTATCTATCAGCGAACTCACATCTCACATTTTGTTTTTGTTGTTTTCAGCCATCGCTCATAAATTTTTCATGTCGTGCAGTTCATTTGTTTTCATCTAGATTACTTTTTAAACTTAATCTGCTAATAAATTATCGGATTATATAAACTTTCACGCATGTACAAATACTATTGCAAATGCTGAATTATTACTTAGTGTGAACATTCAATGAGAGCAATATGTGTAATGTAACACAAACGTTGAGCAACGAACGTAATAATAACTGCAAATCAACAAAGGATCAATATCAGTGATTACTGTACATCGAGGAATGTGTTAATAAGGGGATAGGAGGACGTGCATACATGACCAGGTTACTATTGATAACCCTAACCCAGCGTAACCTGTCTCTTAACGTACCATCAGCCGTATAAGCGGCTTAAAAATAATAGTTACAGGCATAGATTATTTTGTGCAGTCAGGCATTCATACTTCTACACTGCCGTGAGTGCTAAGAACATGCGTCGCGTTACTTCCAGGTAAAAATGAGGTGATTTTAAATCGCAAAAAAATCTCGTGTGTCATAATTATTAGTAGGCAGGTGAGATATGAAGAACTTGGCGAACTACCATGCGAGCCCTATGTGGCGTTTAACGGCACGGGATGGATGTAAGGAAGATGTAAGGAAGAAGTATGAGTAAATTTTGTATGGTCATTTTAAAGGTATGGAATGTTAGTATACCTTGTTCTTGAATTTCCTAGAATTTGGTTGTAAAAAAAATGTAAATCATGGCAAGTATATTCTCATATATAAAGGTACAACATTTCACATCAAGATTTGCATCAATCCTTTGCATTTTTTCATTAGCCTGTGTGTTAGCGATCGCAGTCAGACAAAAAAAGTGAGACTGACACCTCACCTTTACTTTGTTACGGTTATGTGGCTTACTACCCGAAAACATCCGACTTCGGCTTGGCCTACTTTTAGGGCCGAGTTCGCCTTACGTCGCAGTCCCTATTCACTTAGCCAAATGACTGTTTCCAGGGCCACCATTGGGAGTAGAATAAGCGATGGCTGGCTACAGTTCCCCAGGCCTGACACACTCAGCGCATTTCATTTGCAGAAGATGAACAATTAAAAACAAAACAAAACAAAAAAACTTAAGTTTCTAAAACTCCACTAGCTTAAGGATTGGAGTGTTGGAAATTAATTATATCTTCCCCCATTTAACTAGCTAGAGGAAGCACCACCCAATGACCCATACCACGGCTACCGGATCCACTCGTGGGTCATGGTCCTAAAGGGTAGTCGCGATATAGAGGAGACTTTCTTCATTGAGCCGACAACTGGTGTGGCGCACCCAACAGACTGGGAAGAGTATCTGGGCATAGAGAGTCTGTGGAATCACAAGAATTACTACATCAACATGCAGCAGTACGAGATCAAGGGCATCAGCGTAAGTTTTTTTCCACTGCATGTCAAAGATCTGGTCTATGAGCGTTATAGATTTTGTTCGTGCATGCACATGTGCTTCCCGATTTACGATATTTCGACCAACGAAATTTAGAAATTACGGTGATGAGACAGCTGTGTATATTCAGTAGCTTTCGAACTTTGAAATTTGTTCTGTTCTCGAGTAGGCGGTATGCCGTTACTTCGGTCAGAATCAGTCAGATAACGAGATTTGAACAAATTTTACATAAGCCGATCAACCTCATTCTAATATTTTGGCCTGTGACATATGCAAAAAGTGTGTTTACATACTTTTATATTTTTATAATATCACATTCATATTCGACTTATATTTTCAACTTACGATGGGTTTATTTGAACGTAACCCCATCGTAAATCGAGAAGCATCTAATATATAATATGTCAGTTTTAAAGCACTTGTGTGACTACTTTTAGTGAAGTAATATCCTGGTATCATAAAGTTTTTTTTAATTTTTAAAAGAAGCAAATTAATATCTCTCTCTGTCTCTGTCTCTTTCTTTCTCCCTCTCTCTCTCTCTCTTTCTGGATCTTTTGGTGCCCAAGGCATATGGGGCTTCTACAAGGGTTTTCCACAAATGCCTGTCCTTTGCCTTTTCTGCTCTTACCCAGGTGAGCCCTTTATTACTACTCAACATCCTCTCTATTGTTTTCTTCGATGCCCTTTGGTCTTCCTTTGTCTCCTTTCCCTGATATGTCCATTTCAGCGCAATTTTTTGGTAATGAGTTACCAGTCATCCGGAGTACATGCCCCATCCATCACTAAAGTCTTTCCTCAATAATCGAAGTCACTGGCTTCATCTGAATTTCTGCCAGCAAGGTGTTGTTCTACTAACAATGTGTTGTTCTACTAACAAGGTGTTGTTCTACTAACAAGGTGTTCTGCCAGCAAAGTGTTTTTATACTAGCAAGGTGTTGTTCTACCAGCAAGGTGTTGTTCTGCCAGTAAGGTGTTGTTCTACCAGCAAGGTGTTGTTCTACCAGCAAGGTGTTGTTCTGCCAGTAAGGTGTTGTTCTACCAGCAAGGTGTTGTTCTACCAGCAAGGTGTTGTTCTGCCAGCAAGGTGTTGTTCTACCAGCAAGGTGTTGTTCTACCAGCAAGGTGTTGTTCTACCAGCAAGGTGTTGTTCTGCCAGTAAGGTGTTGTTCTACCAGCAAGGTGTTGTTCTACCAGCAAGGTGTTGTTCTGCCAGTAAGGTGTTGTTCTACCAGCAAGGTGTTGTTCTGCCAGCAAGGTGTCATCTGACAGAAAGGTTTTATTTCTCATGGTATTTGGCCAAAATATTCGTATTATCATACATAAACATTTAATCTGGAAGGAATTCAGTTAGTTTTCTATAGTTTTGGTAATTTTCCAGCATTCATTTCCGTATAATAACACACTTAGGACATTACTTTTAAATATCCTGATTCTCGTTTCCTTGCTAAGCTTTTTGGATTTTCATAAATTATGCAGGATTGTGAAAGCCTGGGTGCCTCTAGTTAGCTTGTTGTTGATGTCATCGTCGTTGCCTCAATCTTCTGCTATGAAGAAATACATATTCCAAGACTTCTTCCACTATTTTGTTATCTAATCTACTCTCTTTTTGTATGATTAAGGCTCACACCGAAACGTCACAACTTTGTAGTCGTTAAGTAATAAAGCTGCTCCTACTTTTTTCCTAGTTTATACATTCTGGTATCACAGCTTTATTGCAGTGCATTGTGTATAGTTGTATACTTATACACTAATTTTTGTGTGTTACTCTCAGTACACTGCTGCTGTTCATATTTTGTTGTTTACTTTCAGTACACTGCTGCTCTTCATATTTTGTTTCATTAACTTTGTCTTACCTATGTTTACGTTTAGTCTTATTTTACTAGCATTTTGGGTTTACTTTGTCTTGCATGTCTTTGTGTCTACTTGATAGCAGACAAATGTCGTCCACAGCGTAAAGATCCTTACGTATCAAAGGTCTGTTGTAGTCATCTGCGGTTGTGTCTTTCGTTAACCAATCTAATGGCAAGATACTGTAAATAATGTTTCATGTCTGTCCGCACAGCAAAGCTCTTGGAAGGATGGTCTCCATAAACCACCTTGCAATGAAAACATTAAAACAGGGCCTTGATAACGTTTACTGTCTTTTGAGGGAGGACTTGGCATTTTAGAATTTTCCATGGTGATCCTCTGTTGATACTGTCGAAGGCCTTTTTTTTTTCTTCAAAATCTATGATCAGTGCAAAAGTCGTGTCGTGCCGATTTTGTTGCTTCTGCTCTAGTATTTGTCGTAGTAGAAATGTTTGATCTGTGTACAATTTTTCATTCCTAAATTAGGAACGAAAAATCGTGCTAACTGATATAGACCCAGTCTTATTGATGATTTCGCCAACACGTGAGTTGCTTAATAAAATAGTATCACCGTGTCTGGTCACACGAAACAGCGACAGTAGTTATGCTGTGCTGCCTGAGTAAGGACAGATGATGCAGCTATTTATGTAAGTAAGTGTCTGGTGGAGTAAAAAAGGTTGTAGTTAATTTAATCAAACTGCTACTCAGATAGGAAAGGTTCTATTTGGAAGTCTTATCAATTGTTTAAAGGTTATTCACAATAAACTGAGCATACGCAGATTCTCCACAGCTCCACGTAGACAACAGCCACATAACTTGAAAACTACTGACAGCCCTCCACAAAACTGACACGTAACAGTGTGGATGAAATTGAAAAGGGTTTTAAAACATCAACAGATTTATTATGAGAAATAATAACAGATGACTGGTGCTGATAAACTGCGTAGACAAAAAACATGTTTGAGGCTTCACTCCCCGGCTAGAACAATTGATAGCCATATGAGGAGGAAAAGGACAGCTCTTTCACGACAAAGTTGCAACAGTTCTCACACGACATGGAATAGCAAAAAGCAGCAACTTACATCTTCTGAACATCTCACAGAATACAATGAATCGCAACACTTACTAACAGTAGTTATTTCTGAACGCCTCTCGCACAGTAACATGAGGCAATATTTAGTAGCACTCTTCTAGCTAGAACAACACTCACTTCATAATAGTTCTAACCTTCTATTAAGGAAAACACACAATGATCAACTATTACTCTCTGTCTAAACTGACAGCACATTCTAACACATTCTATAAGCCTCGCTAATGGGAAGAATCGTCCTCAAGAATCATTCTCATAATCACAGTCATAATCAACTGATACTCATTAAAATGAACATTCTAATACTCATTCTAATGATCATTCTAATGATGCCCCTCCCCCTTACGTAAAAGTCCAGAGCTTAAATATCATCTACCATTTCTGCTTTCCTTTGTTCGTGAACATTCCGTCACGAGAAAGTCTAAACTTCATGAAATTGCCTGTTTACAACCTTGGACTAGTCTCTCCAAAACAACCTAAATTAAGCTAGAAATAAAAACATGTCCAGAGAATGTTCAATAAAAGTATTCAAAATCTCGGGATGCCAACGTCCAGAAAAATGAAAAATTAACTGAACTTTCCAAATTTAACTTTCATAAAACATGTCAAGATAAAGTTCATGATCCCCCGTGATTTCTCAAGATCCCTAACTGGCCTGTTCCTGATCCTCTACGTCATAATTAAGTAAGGGCTTTAATCATTTGGTCAAAATACTAAATTTTATCATGGATTATATCCCTTATAAACTTTTTTATAACTAGGAAACTACGAAGCTTTGGTACGGTAAAGTAAGAGAACACAGTTTTGTAGGATTAGACCTCGAAAACATCGTAGACAAAACACTTTAATAAGACGCGAGAGAAAGAAAAATCATAAGAGAATTACCTGGGATTCGAACATGGACTCAGGACGAGCAGCCGTCTAGCCACGAGAGAACAGCGTACTATCGACTTAGCCAACTAGCACCCACAAAAAGTGTTTTATTGACATAGTCTTTAGTAACTGTTCAGTAGACACGAGGGATCGTGACACCCGGAAAGAAACGAGGTCGTGACACAGAAATTCCGTAGCTTAGATTCAGTCTCTCTAACAGGTGCCAACTTTTTAGACAAACGTACACAAGGACTTCTGCCATGTCTGGTGCAAACTTTACCAACATTAACAAACGAACGAATACTTATTACATGAAGTTAGTTTCAGGTTCGTGACACCCGGAAAGAAAAGATCACCCATGAGACAGGTTGTTTGCTCGGCTCATCTGTCTTATCTCTGCGTTGTTCTTGAATTCGTTCCACTTTATGTAGAGTATTTTCCTTAAGCATATGTTGTCAAAAGATTCTAATTTTTAGATAGTATACTGCAACATTATTCGGCAGTTTAAAAAATAGTGCATGCGTGATTTGTAACCGCGTGTTTCTTAGTGCTCATGTACTTTTGAAAAGGTACATCAGTAAAAATAGACAGACAATTGTTGTTGTAAAAATCATGCAGAGACAGTCAGTATATCATTTTACAGAACACAAAGATTTATGTCTTATCTGATCCAGCACTCACGCAGATTTAAGAATAAAGTCGTGCTATATGACGAATATTGTGCTATAACAAGTCGTGTTATCTGACGAATATTGTGCTATAATAAATCGTGTTATCTGACGAATATTGTGCTATAAGTCGTGTTATCTGACGAATATTGTGCTATAATAAGTCGTGTTATCTGACGAATATTGTGCTATAATAAATCGTGTTATCTGACGAATATTGTGCTATAATAAATCGTGTTATCTGACGAATATTGTGCTATAATAAGTCGTGTTATCTGACGAATATTGTACTATACGTAACAGTTCCTTTCTTCTTACTCTTCAGAGCCCACCTCAAAAGTCAGTTTGTCTTTAGGCTCCACACTTGTCTGAACATGGGAGTCTTTAATTTTGCTGGTTAATCTGTAACATTACAGTAAGCGGCTACTAGTTACGAGAGGCTTTATAACAGTATAGGGTTTATTTCTTTTGTTAGCTTAGATAGTAAGGGATATAATCGGAGTTGTTGTAAAGTTAGGCCCCTTGTGTCTCTTACAAGCTCACGTGTTTTTTTGTTTGTTTGTTTGTTTTTCAAGGATAAATGTTCATGAGTTTTTGTTTTTCAAGGATAAATGTTCATGAAAAGTTTCTGGTTAGAGACACGGGACGTGTTTTAGTTAGCTCGTCTTTACTGACATGGGAGAGAAATCAGAAACAGGCTTGGGACCAAATTTGAGTGACATGTTTTCTTACGTCAAGGAAAGTTATAAAACATGGGTTTTTGCATGAGACTTTTTTTTGTCCTGTGGACTGAGTTCATAACTTGTAGATTGTTTTTTTTTTCAAAGAGAGTTTAGGATGATTATTGTGATAGAAGTCAGAGAGAAAGGAACAGAATGATGTAGTTTGTATTGTTATCAGTTAACTAATTCTCTAGTTTGTGGTTACGGTGAGTTTTGACTAGAGAGCTGAAGAATGTGAGAATAGTACACTTTGGAGATTTTGTTAAACTAACAGTTTGGTACTTTGTGATGTGTTGTGTGTGAATTCAGGAGACAATTCACGAGGCTGTAAGTTGAAAACCTCTTTTGTTCTTTTTTTCATGATGTGTGACAGCAATTAGTTGGGGTGAGTGCCATCCACTCCCTCCCCACATGACAAACTAAGTTCTTGCCCGGGGGGGGAGTGGAGCTACGTGTACATTCGTTGTATATGTTATGTAATTCTTCCATTCTCACATATCATTATACATTTTCTCCCTTAATAACATGTGGTTTACTGTTATGCAATACTTGTCAGTTGCTTCTCGCTGTTAAGTGTCACTGTCCTTAGTTTGTAAGATACCAAACTAAAATCTTGAAGCAGAGAATTTGAAGAAAGATTTCATTACTTGTGCTGGAGAGGAACATTAGCTCCATGTCAACATTGTCACACTATGTCTACTACAGACAACCAGGTACACGGTAAAGTGGTGTCATGTTGGCCGGTTGTATCACGCAGTGAAGCCAAACTGGTAGAGCTTGCACTACTTCCTTGAATCGGCAAACTAAAGCTGAAAGATACTGAACCCAGCAGGTCACGGAGTTTGTGAAAATCACAGAACACTGAGCAATAGTTGTTTAAACATAACATTCTTAAATAAACGAGTTTACAATTGTAGTTACTTTGCTTGGTTTAGTATTTCTTACAATTATGTCATCTTACAATAAAAATGTCCACGGTTTGTATCTGTATGCGACTGCAGTCTCAGATATATGTCCCGTACGCAATCTTAAGACTCATAGGAAATGTTCGTGGACAATGCAAAATTGTGCTTACGACAGGAGTAGTCGATGATTTGTTACAAGGAGATCGCACGGCCTATAATGGGTTCTAAATTCTCGTTCCGGAGCTTTAGTGGCGAGTGCGCGCATTCCATTTTATTAATCAGACAATCTGCATAAAATAACAAGGTATATTTCAGTGTTGGCAACTCATTCATGTTACAGATCAAGTGTTGGAAACTCATTCATGTTACAGATCAAGTGTTGGAAACTCATTCATGTTACAGATCAAGTGTTGGCAACTCATTCATGTTACAGATCAAGTGTTGGCAACTCATTCGTCTCATGTTACTCATTCATATTGCAGATCAAGTGTTGGCAACTCATTCGTCGTATGTTACATATCAAGTGTTGGCAACTCATTCGTCTCATGTTACAGATCATATTATGAAGGAAATCATGAATAATTAGCGCCTATTTGGTGATAACTTACGATTTGTGGAGATTTTAGCTATAAAACAAATATTGTTCCAAGATAGGTCAACAACTGGTAAAGCATGTCTGAGGTTTACTCTGAAAATTTCACCTCTCTGGCTTTATGTTGAACGTCACACTGTAAGTTAAAAATAGTAGTTTAATTTCTTGTCCCCATCATTTTTTAAACTTCAGTTCAGTTTATAATCCTTAATCATTAGTAGAAAATAAAAAAAAAACCAAAGTAAAACTAATAACAGTGTAACCATCGACTGTTTTCTAGAAACTAAAATACGACATAGGAGATAGCTGTGACTGGGAGTACATCTTTCCAGGGCAGGATCTACACATTGAGTACAGCCAAGAGGAGATTGCAGAGAAGAAGCTGACTACTGCTCTGATGGTGAGAGCTGTAAATCTAGAAACTGACTGCGAAATCAAACGAGGCTGATTGTTTATAAATAAACTGACTGTTTGTGAAATGGTTTGTTAAACGGACCAGTTGTTTATAAGATTAAAAAGACTGAGTGCAATGAAACTGAAAATAGATTGTAACATTATTCAAGTGATTGTTAGTGAAATCTTCTTCTTCTTCTTCTTCACTCTTCTTCTTCCCTTTTCTTCTTCTTCATCTTCTTCTTCTTCTTCCCTCTTTTTCGTCTTTCCTCTTATTTTTCGTCCTCCTTCTTCTTCTTCTTCTTCTTTTTCTTCTTCCTTCTTCTTCTTTTTCTTCTTCTTCTTCGTCTGCTTCTTCTTCTTCTTCTTCAGTTTCGCATGCTCAGCATTCTAAATAAGGAGTCAAGTTGTCTCCATGAATCCTGCTGCCAGCAGGAAGTCTCCGCAGGAACCCCAGCATTTCTCCTCAGTGTTTCTCTCTCGGGGTCATACCTAAAATTCTGAGGTCCTTGTTTAAGGTGCAGGTCTGTAGTATGTGTTCAGGAGTCTAGGGGCCGTTGTGGCACACGCACTGGGCTGTTGGCGCAGCCTTTATCTTTTGGAGATGAGCGTTGAGTCTGCAGTGTCAGGTTCGTAGCCTGAAGACTGAAACAAATTTACCGGCGAGAAAATCAAATAGACGGAATGACGCAGGGAATATCAATACCAAAACTATTAACAAAATCAAACAGACTATTAACAAAGTCAGGAACAGAAGATCGTTACAGAAATTAGTTTTGTTGGGCTGTGTGTTGTTTGGAAGTGAATTAGTCAAATACGGGGATCTTTCACCCTGCGGCTTTAGTGTCCAGACATAAGAGCATATCCTGCAGACCTGTCCAACCTGCTCAAACTTCCAAGGACGGATCTGGCCCGAGGGACAGGAACTGAAAGAAAACCTGTGGGGCTCCCACTCAATCCTGGAGAAGACGGCATACTTCATCAGGGTGAAGGGGCTGCAGATATAGCACGACCAGGCAACACTCGAAGGCGGAAGAAGAAGAAGAGGGTCTTTCTTTTGACGTTAGGTGCAAAACTATAGTGTTTGTGAATGTGCTCTACTCTTCATGTTTAAAATGAGTTTATTACACGTGCGGTCCATTGTTTTTTTTTATTGTTGCGATTGTATCCTGATGTTTATTAATTTCTTCTTTATGTCATGTCTAAAGTGTTCTGTTTACTTATCTTTCGAAACTAATCATATATTCTTTGCTCTGACATTGTTGTGCGCAACTCGCTTTGTTTTCTACTTGCTAAAATTGTATGGAGAATATTTAGAAGAAATGACAACAGCGGCAAAATTGGTTCTAGTAATGAAAATAGATGAGTGTATGAAAGAGTGAAAAAAGTGGGCAGAAAAGAGAATGACAGAAAGCAAGATGAGAACATATAAAAGAGGGGCATACAACAATCCAATATTTCGGCAAAAGCCGTTTTCAAGGATGACATACAAAAAATAACACAATAGACAAAAACATGGGAAATTGATGAAAAATATATAGCTTTTTGGCCTTCTCCTAGCATGAAAGTCCGGCACAAAATGCATCCAGACAGACGAAGTAGAGCACAAAGTGAAACCCAATGATTGGCTGAGAAATGTCGCAAAGGGTACCATATGGTAAACAACATGGCGTTATGCCACAAATAGCCAAAGCTTGCCACCGTCGGATACCTATGGCCCAAGCAAAGGCGCCTAGATGGCACTGATGGTAAAAGAATGAGAAGACATAATGGGGAGGGGTGGATGGAGAAAGGTTCAGAAGAATAGAGAACATTGAGAGGACAAGACTGCTTGCGAAGCATGCATAGGGAGCTAACAAGACCTACTAGGGGCTAGAGGGGAAGAATAGAAAGGGCTAGAAAATAAAACAGAAAACATAAATTGCCTCCGGCAAGGATGAGAAAATGCGGCAAAGTGAGTGGGATTAAGACAAGAACGTTGGGCATGATTAGCAGAAATAGAAAGAGATAGCAAGTAGGCGGAGATGTGATTTAAAGAAAGCTGAATTTATTGTACTTTTCAGCTGCATGGAGACAGCCAGTCAGAAAAATAAGGTGCTGTTCCAGAGCTGTCCTGGAGAAGATTAGACTGCGAAGAACTGGACCATTGTTCTGAATGCTATGGAAGCAGTTCAGTCTTCTGCTATATAATCATGCTGGTAGCGTCAGTCGATCATGTTTTCCCGTCTTAAAAGGTACACGAGATTGTCATCTAGCTACTTTTCCATGAACTCCACCAAAAGAAAGAAACCACCCTTATCTCAGGCTGTTGTGACACAGCAGGGAATCTGAAAGCACTGTGAAGAAATCTAAGCATAGTTCTGGCCAGCTTCTGTACGCCAGACACAGGCCCAGGTGAAGAAGAGTTTTTGAATGAATAAATGGATTACATGCACAAAAATGTACAGTGCAGCTGTACTCTGAAACTTGTAATATTTTCTTTCTCATTTCCTTCGCAGGGAGATTTCTGTGTGGATGAGCTGCACTTCGATCTTCCGATGTCTTGGAGTAAAGCACTTAGCATTTCAAGAGAAGGTAAGAAGCCTATACCTGGGGAGCAGAATTATTCTCCTGTAAATGTACTGTCAGTGACCTGTACTTAATTAGCGAATAAGATCATCGTTAGGGCAGGTTAGGAAGAAAGGAAGTTGTTAAATACTTGCGTCCATTAAAAATTTGAAAGAGTCAGAAGCCAACCCCCCCCCCCCCCCCAAGGAAAGGAGAATGGATATAAAAAACACGGAAGACGCACGAAGATCTCCCGCTGATGATGAGCTTCATGGAGGCGAGCCACCACCTTGTCAGCATGGCTAAGCATATGAAACTGAACGAAGAAGAAGAAATACAAGAGAAGAAAGCTGAAAGTCCTGAATGGAATAATCCTGTAGAAGGGGGAAATAAACAGCCACATGATGATGACTGAAAAATACAGTATAACAAAATTATTAGAGATTGGGGGTAATGGATAATGGTGTTATTTATATGAAGCAATTATTGGAAAAGCAATATTTCTTACGTTGAAAGTTTGATTGTATTATTGGCATAAGACCAAAAACATTTCTGCGGGGAAGAAATATAGAATATGTGAGAAGGTGTTTAAATGCCATTGAACTAATCTGAGTAAAAGAACAGACATACACATGGACGGTTGATAAAAACACACCATCGAGCATTACACTCCACTCCTCTTTTTTTTACACAGACACAGACAGACTTATCATAGTCCTGAATTATAAAACTCCTTGCCATGCGGCAAGAATGTAAATTGTAAACTTACGGTTATGAGAAGTAACAAAACATGTAAGTGTTGGTAACACTGAGTCTTCCTTTCTGTTCTCGACTTCTCATGGTTGGTCACACCCAAGACTACGCCAGGAAATACCCAAATGGAAAGAAGTTGAGAAGATACAAATATACGATCGTGGAAGATTACTGCCGCTATCTGAACCCGGATGGACTTGTTCGCAAGATCCGCCGCTACAGCGACATTCCGTGTAAGTGTAAATGTTAACCTGGGTCTGTTTTTCTTCATCTTATTTGCAGGCGTAGAATGCATAAAATATTGTTTCGTATCTCCCCGAGGGAAGCGGCCACGACTACACTGAAGGGATCTAGGGATTGCCAAGAGAAGATAATCAGAACTGACCGACAGAGTCAAATTGTTCCTGGAAACAGGCGGCGCATAGCTTCTGGAATCGACGTGTTCCTGAAGATGAAGTGTGCCAAAGACAACAAACGGGGAAAACCAACGAAACCCGACGATAACCAGCGAGCGTTAACGAGAACCAACGAACTCCAACGAAAACCAGCGGAAACCCCGTCACTGAATTATTATTACTAAAAAAAAAAAAGGTCAGACAGCACAGTTCATTTATAGCTGACCTGCAATGTTAATAATAAAGTGTGTTTCACATTCTTAGTGTTATATATAAGAAAAAAAAATAATAATGAAAATATAACATCGGAACTGGTCTTCCTGGGGAAGAAAGCAGAGTGAGTGACGTCTGAAATTTTTACCTTGATACTGGCTTAAACCCAAACAACGTTCCGCGTCTAGAACTGAAAGTATCGCTAAGCTTAGTCTGAGAAACACTGCGAGGTTGGGTTGGGGGGGGGGGGGGGGATGTACGTAGCATCAAGCAAATGTCAACAGGTAGGGCCCCGAAAAGAATTTAAGAAGCCGGTGCTATTCGTTCCTCACTGCCCCCCCGGACCGTTCTCTCTAGGCTGCGAGGCCGCGCACAGGAAAAAAAAAATCACATCGCGCACAAAATTTTTGGAGCCGCACAAAAAGAGGAGGAAAACAAAGAAACTGCTACTTTTATTTTCCAGTTTCCAGATGTTACCCCGGGCTATAACTGCGATCAAGAAAACTACAATGACGTACATGTTTTTCCTTTACTGTTTCTTTCTTGTTGAGAAATGACTTTCGGATCGCGCAGTTTCGGCAGTTCTGTAGCAGAATCACTGAATAAGTTAAACAAAGAAATCATCGTTGCAATTATCTAAATACCAATAACTGAAAAGTACGGCAGTTTTATCTTGTTAATAACTGTACAGACCTTTACAGTATATATATATATACGTTACTACGCACATTTGCACACACAATATTTTTTGCACATGGGCTGAATATTTTTGCACACAGACGCAAACCCTTAAAGGGAACACTCCCCACCCCAAACCATCAGCGTCATTAGCTATTATTTTTTCATTCATTGCCTCCCCCTGGAAGTGCTGCAAGTCTACCTTTAAAATAGAGGAGGCCCCCGAATCAGTACACTGGCCGGACCCTCGACCTTCGACCTTGGGACTGCCAGTAAGGAGGATAGGAAGAAGTCTTAACAGAAGATAAAGCATTAAACTGCTCGACATATGGAAACTGTGGCGAACAGCAAAAACAGAAATAACCTGAGTAGTACAAGATATAGGAAAATAGTTGTGCCCAGATGTTAGTTGTTCGTATGATCGTTCTTTTAGTAGAATTACCACATATGAATTAAGTTCCGCCATATTTTCCCCCAACAGTTTATTAATATCTGTCTTTCTTTGTAAACCCGTAAGCTATACTCCTCATCCCAAAGTCTTCATTTATGTACATTCGGTTATAGTGGCGTATATGTGAGAGACCGACAGATACGAGTATATTCAGAATACATGTTCATTTACCTGGAGACACGAGTACTTTGACTTACTAACATTTACATCACAGCTTTTTAGTCACATCAACGTTTAATATGTTCTTTAGTTTCGTTTTCCAATGTAATTGCTCTTATCAAACATTAAACTTACTTTTAGAAATTTATGGGGTCTGGTTTGGGCATTCCTGTAATAAACATAGAAAAAGAATGAAATAAGACCATTGCTGGTTTCACATCATTCAGTCAGTCATTTGCATGTCCCTTGCGGAACTTTGCCTCCCTAACAGACCTCCTGTAGGCCTCTCGGTTGTAAGCTAGATGCCCTGCTGCTAATGTATCCATTTGCAGATTATCAACGATGTCTTGCAGCCATCTTCGCCTTGGTCTTCCTCTCTTTCTTTTTCCCATTATGTACCCGTCAAGACGGTAACCTCTAGATTATCATGACGTTTAATATGTCCAAAATATTTAAGTTTTCTTTGTTTAATCCTCTTTACTAGCCAGCCTTCTCCAATATTAAGTTCTTGTAGTATGGATTTATTTGTCCTTTTTTGTGTCCATGATATTTGAAGAACGCTCCTGTAGCTGAAAGATAAAGCAGAAAGATGGTTTCACATCATCCAAGATTATTTTCTGTTGTTTCATTCAGGCGAAGAGCTCTCATATACCCGGGAGATCTGTCAGGACAGGGCCGACATGTTGGAGATGAGGTTCCTGCACATCAGCACGGGGAAGGTTATAGAAAACTTCGGGCAGGGGAGAAAGGACTTCATCAGAGGTCAGGCTCTATTATTTATGGAGATTTGATGATGGAGGCCCATATTACTCATTTGATGTGTTGAACTCCTTTATTAGCAAGGACGCAGTGGTGGCTTTCAGAATATGGTCGTTTGAGTACATGTATAATAATATCATGCATTAGAAATATGGCGGTGGTGTAAGACCTTTTATGGTAGGCATTGTAGAGTTCCACAGAATTTGCTCATTCAGCTAACTCATATATTCTTTCTTCCGCCCTGTACCAGACTGCGGCATGTGTGTTTCGTTACCATATCGCTAAGAACTATTTTGCTTGCACTTGGCGTTACCTTTTACCACATTGTCTCCATTCTACGTTGTTCCGCGACTTCCTTCCTGTAGTTCTCGTTTACTCTAATTTGATTGCTCAGGGGATCTAAAGGTCTCTCTCACAAGGTCCACACTCTCCCATTCTCAAAATCCAAACCTCATTTAAAAACCATTAAATCATTTGACCGAGGAGTTAGATTGATTCCTCTAAGAACATGACTACGATCACCATAACAACCAGAATGACTTTAACTGAACACATCAAGGATACGACAAATCCTCTCATCCCATCAATGCATCACAAACTCAGCACAGAAACATCTGCCGTCATTAGACGTTAGTACATCTCGCATCACATCTAAACCTCTGTTCGCAGTCAGTTGGCCATGAATCCTTACAGATTACAGGTTGTTATAAACTGTCTTATTTTCCCTCCCTCCCTCACTCACTCACTCACTCACCCACTCACCCACCCACCCACTCACTCACTCACTCACTCACTTGTGTGTGTATGTTATAGCATCACGCTGGAATGCCTGGAGAAATTTCAACCAAACTTGGCACACATATTACTTACAATCTGGACAACGTACCCTGGGGGTTAGATCATCCCTAGGATACCCCTATGATCCCCAGGGGTCGGATGACTTATAAAATAATCGAAAATGAACGATATTGGTATCAAATCCATAGTTTTAGGAATCGCTGAGATGAATAGTGACATTCCCGATGCCGTTTAAGTCGTAGTTCAGCCCCCAACGGCATGGGGCCCTAGGGGTCGGGGTGGGATGGGGATGACATGTAAAAATAATGGAAAACGACCAATATTAGTGTCGAATCCACAGTTTTCGGTGCCAAATAGATGAATAGTGATACTCCCGATGCCGTTTAAGTTCACGTTTAGCCCCCATAGGCATGGGGGGGGGGTGGCCTAAGGGTTAGGGTGGGATGGGGGGACATGTACAAGTAATGGAAAACGACCGATATTAGTGTCGAATCCATAGTTTTCGGTGTCGTAGAGATGAATAATGATACTCCCGATGCCGTGTAAGCATACGTTTATCCCCCATCGGCATTGGGGGGGGGGTGTGGCCTAAGGGCGAGGATGAGATGGTGTGACAGTACAAATAATGGAAAACGACCGATATTAGTGTCGAATCCATAGTTTTCGGGGTCACTGAGATGAATAGTGGCACTCGCAAGTTCAAAATAAAATATCCAAGTTGAATGAGATTAGTGTCGAATCCATAGTGTTCGAGGTCGCTAAGCTGATTAGTGACAGTCCCGATGACAATTAAGCCCACGTTTAGTCGAATAGAAGGAATAGAACTTTATATATAACCGTCTAGACTCTGTAGAACCTTCTAGAAGGCTGTGGAAATGAAAAGAACATTGTAGAACTTTCTAAAAGATTGTGAAACTGAATAGACCTCTGTAGAACCTTCTAGAAGGCTGTAGAAATGAATAAAACGTTGTAGAACCTTCTAGAAGGTTGTAGAAATGAAATGAATATAACTTTTTGACTGGGATAAATAAATACCCGGCCAACGCCAGGCAATCAGCTAGTTACACATAAAACATATAATTCAGCGTGTCCACACATCATCCCGACACGCAGCCAAATTATTGTATATGTAACATATCATTGACTGTCAACATATGAACAAGGAAAAATTCAGTAACAAAATACTCTCGTCCGTACATCGTCACGCCGAGGTCAAATCACTGCATATTATATCAAATAACCGAAAGCCCTCAAATGACACATATTACAAATGTAACTCAACACTTATAAGTACATGACTTGATATATTTCAAATCATCTGACTACAATACTTAAATTCATCATAAATTTACACAAAGGAAAAAAAAAACTTGATCGATGCCTATCTCGCCTGGTCAAATTGAGAAAAGGCAAACACATATACCCTGTACAGTTTTTATATAGCTGACGTTAAAACAACAATGAATCCTTCCTTGTTCCCAGAATGTCCAACAATTTACTACCGACAAGGTCTGCGTGACTTCTGTGGCATCGGTATATCCAAGCACTAACTGACTGACCCGATGTTAACGATGCATGTCCAATCCGCGTCGAAAAGGGCGAAAATTCAAGCGTAAAAGTCGACTTCTTTGTGGTCCTTGCTTCTATTCAACGCGGGCGGCTGATCGTACAGCCTATTAATCATAGAAATACCACTTTCCCGGTGCTGCTCACTTACGGCATACCTCTAACTGCAGTGTATAAACTAGGAAGAAAGTGGGAACAGCTTTATTATTTAACTATAACAAACTTGTAACGTTTCGGCGCGAGCCTTTATCAAACAAAACTAAACACAGTATCACAGCTTGACTGCCGTGCTTTGTGTATAGTTGAATGACTGTACGCTAATTATGTGTGTCTGACTGCGGTGGTGTTCGTATTTTTCCTTGACATGATGACGCAGCTGTGGATGATCTGGTCAGGACTAGGTCTGGTGTAGGAAATACATATTTTTGGTGGAAGTAATAATAATCTGTAAATTATAATGTTGCTAATATTATTTTGATTTGTTATGATATGGTTGGAAGGTGATTATACGACTACACATCAACATATTGCACAAATGAAAAGTAAACAATTAACCATGAACTTCTATCATCATCATCATCATCATGTGCCGTGCCGACTGGCGTTGGCTATTATGCTTCTCCAGAGTATCCGATCCTTCATGCAGGCCATCAGCTCAGTTGGTGATCTCCTCTCACACCATCTCGTCAGACTGTCCAGTATCATTTCTCTTGGTCTTCCTCTTGATCTTCTTCCTTCTATTTTTCCTGTTGTTACAATATTTTCAATGCCCCCTCTTCTCATTGCATGTCCTATGAAAGTACATTGTCTCTCTCTTATCTTTTTGACAAGGTGAACTTCTATGGTTGATTAAAATCACCTGTTTACACGGTTAGCAAAACAAACAAATGAACTATCAATTTATATGTTAGTCACCAGCTTACACTGCTATCAACATAATCACTAAAACAATTTCCCTAAATATTTAGGTTCGATTCAGATTGTAACAAAACGTAACTGACAGGCAAGAATATATTCAAATGCATATGCGTAAAATAAATAATATAAGATTAACTGAAGTAAAAACACACTTCCATATTACAAAAAAGAATATCAAAATCTTACATAGAACAATTACACCTGCACTGAGTTATGATTATTCTTACCATACATAACACAGTCCTTACAAAGTATTTGCCTAAGTGGATCGGGAGTGATCGAGGGAGTCCAGAGCATAGCTTGCATTCATCCACATTACATAAAAACAACCCATACTAACCTAACACATATTGGTTCTCATCAGACGAATAAAATTTCTCATTTGCGCTTGAACAATAATATGGCTCCCCGATTGCTGGCCTAATACGTGCTTAGCTTACAAAATCCCGACCGAATAAACTTCTATCATCTTACTTTTATATACTGGGCCAGTAAACCGATTTTGTTGTCAGAGTTGCGCACCTCTAAAATTTGACCGGTAACTGACCTATTATTTTTACTCTTAGGGTTGCAAATAAACCCATGTAACCATGAGCTTATCTATTCCTCACACTGGTTGTCTTTCCTTCTCCAGCTTCAGAAGAAGCCACGCACCCGTTTCTACAATTGGGTGACCCTGGGCACCTCTTGTCGATGTTGAACCACTGAACTTCGTTTGGGTGACGAACGCACTAGCCACTACGCCACTGAGATCTCTTATATGTAGAACAATATGAAAGTAAAGAATAACATTTCGAATGAATTCTGTTTCATTTTTCCCCTTGTAATATGCCATCATTTTCGGCCCATACATTGTCTAAGCTTCTTTGCCCGGGTTAAACAAATTTTTCTGCGACAAAAAACGTGGACGAGAATATTACTTAGTTCTAAATATTCATTCATTCATTTGCATGTCCCTTGCGGAACTTTGCCTCCCTAACAGCACTCCTGTAGGCCTCTCGGTTGTGAGCAAGATGCCCTGCTGCTGATGCATCCATTTGAAAATCATCAACGATGTCTTGCAGCCATCTTGCTTTGGTCTTCCTCTCTTTCTTTTTCCCATTATATACCCTTTCATGACGGTCTTCTCTAGATTATCATGACGTTTAATGTGTCCAAAATATTTAAGTTTTCTCTCTTTAATCCTCTTTACTAGTCAGCCTTCTTCAATATTAAGTTCTTGTAGTATAAATATATTTGTTCTTTTTTGTGTCCATGATATTTGAAGAACTCTTCTGTAGCATTTACATTCAAAGGCATTTATGCCTTTCTCAGCTGTTTTATTAAGTGTCCAGGTCTCACAGGCATATGTTGCGATGGGAAAGATGCATGCCCTTAAAAATCTTATTTTTGTAGTTCTCTCTGTTCTTCTCCACATATTATTTAGATGTTTTACTTTTTGAAGAGCGATAGATGTCCTCCTTTTAATTTCCCTCGTTGTTATCTCCACTACTAGTTAGTAGTGATCCAAGATATTCAAAACTCTCCGCTTCTTCCAATTTTTCCTCATTGATACATATTTCAGCTGTCTTGTTTATTTTGTCAGGTGTCATCAATTTAGTTTTCTTTGCATTGAGATAGAGGTTTTGTTCTTCGCTGTTCTTACGGACTGACATAATTAGTTTTTCCATTCCTTATATGTTCAGTATACAAGTTAAATAAGTAAGGCGACAATATGCACTCCTGACAGACCCCTTGTTTTATGTCAAACCAAGTTGTTGCTTTACTATTTATTCTTACTGCTGCCTGTTGGTCTGGAAGTTCTAAACCAAGAACAAAAATGTTTCAAACATCCCATGCTAGATTCTTTCATTTCTTTGGACGCCGGGAGCACTAATGTTCTTTTCCTTTCTCGTTTATCAACAGAGCACCAGTATCTTGCTCACGCAACAGAGCCCGAGAAGTGGCACCTCATACTGTACGAGCGAGATAAGAGAGTGGACGGGTTGTTCAAAAAAGAGGAGGACCACAACTTCATTAAGGAGTACTTCGAAGGTCGGGACGACCGGAAGTTCTACAAGGAAACGTGGTTCGGGCCACGGGGAAAAATTTTCGAAAATCCCATACATCTCCTGCCCAATCCTCGACCAATCGAGGTAAGATGCATGGTCTGGTAACGGCTTTCGTTTTTCCTTTTGTCGCAAAAGAGTTAATGGTTGATTGGTAAAGCAAATAAAAGACAGAGAGAGGTTCGACTGTGCCATATGTGGATCTAGAGCAGAGACTTTAACCTTTTCCTGCTTGAATATTAATTACGCTGTTTCACATTCTCGCTTCCATCCAAACATTGAATACTCCGTAGCCAACGTGGCGTAGACAAAACTGTTAAAGAAGGAGGCCACGCAAACGTTTAGTTACCTGATCTTGAAATGCCATGATCACAAACACCACCGAGAGTCAGTTACGTGTTGATGCCATATCTTTTTCCCATGCATTAAAATTAGCGAATTAACGGATGTCAGTATATATTTATGTATAATTTCTTGGGTCTGATTGTATCTCTACGCTTAGGTCAAGGTTTATTTTTTTAGCGTGCAGGCGTGTGTTCTCACGCAAAACAAAACTACATTTACTTTTGCGACAACCGGAAAGGAAATCGGTGTCAGCAGCGTTCATATCAGATATTTGATTCTGGTTCCGGAAACTTCGATTCCGATGAAAATCAGTTTTGTCCTGTTATAGAAAGAGTCAGCTTAAAAGCGGCGAAACTCACACTGGATGAGAACTCACTGTTTCATAATTTATAAAAGTCAGAATCTTTTTTTACCATAGAGATAAGATTATTGCAAGTTTAAAAAAAAGGTAAAATGCCCGCTTCTATGCCATTAACGCGTAATTGGGATACGGTGTTAGGTCCGTATTTCCAAGACCATCGCCACATGAAAGTGTCATGTGTCTGGCCGCATTTATCTTCCCAGATTTCTCTGGTACTCATTTTTAGAGGCTGGGTGGACCCCGGGGCCTTCTGGTGTAGTGGTCTTAGAAAAAAAGAAATTCCCCATGGTACCACGGGATTAGTAGACTGAGCGCCTAACCACCCAGCCAGCCAGCCAGCCCGCCAGCCAGCCCATTATTACAAATACAAAGCTTTTCGTGTCATTACACTGTTTATATGTTGGTTGACCAGATTGTCATGGAATGCTATCACCGAAACCCGGAAGTTCCTGCTAACAGCGACATTGCCAAGATCACGTTCACTGTGTGGCTGGACGAGATCGACATTGATTACCACGTGGAGGATCACAGGATAGTAGCAAGCACGCGCCATTTCACCAAACCACCTCTGTGGTGGGATGAGACGCAGATTTTGGCGTGGTCTCCAGAGCTTCACTGGTCTTTCGAGGTGAGCGGTAGTTCAGTGCTTTACATTCATCATATAATAGGATGCTTTTTTAAAAAAATATACAAGACGGTTATAAAGTCTGGAAACAGGGAAGCTGAATCAACAGGAAACAGGTACAGTCAGTAAATACACCTTACGTAAGTCACCAGTATAGGCAGCGGTGCAGATATGGGAATGCCGTATTGCAATGACACAACCTCCAGAGATCAATCAATCAGTCAGTAAACATAGGCAAAAAATGCAGTATAAATCATCATCATCATCATCATCATCATCAGTCCTCTATACTTCAAATGGAGCATAAAGCATCATCAAAGATTCCTCTGTCCTGAATAAGTCCGGATAACTCAAAACCGTGTCTTTCTCGCTTTTTTTTAAATGCAGCATAAATGGCGTATTGATTGTAACGGTACCAATATGTGGCCCTTTATTGCTCTACATAATGAAGCTTTATTCTTTAATTTCACTTGCTGCAGCTGCATGTACCCATATGACGGGCTGAGGTGGCTAGAAACAGCTTAGAAAGTATAATGATTTTGATGATGGTGATGGAGTTTTGCGTGGTATTCTCCTTGTTGTCTGCATGCTATACGTCTGCGGACGAATTTTACCGAGCTCTCACTTCCTCTCAGTGGTAAAATAGCAGCACAGAAATTATCTTAAAAGTTATAATGATATTTTTAATGGTACACTGGATGACGATGAGACGATGTGACAATGTGACAGTGGCACGAACCGTTCCAAGTACACACATTCAGGACGTAAACCTCAAAGCAACCAGCTAGAACTAAGTTCTCGGCGTCTACTAATGAACTAAAACTTCAACGCCAACGGGATCTCCTGCTTTATTCTGTTATAGTGAGCTATTACAAACTTGTTACACATTTCATAGACTAACTAACTAACTACAACTTCCTAACCGAAATACACATTTCAACTCTCTCTAGATCCCAAGTCCTAAACGTCATTTTTCTTCCATCTTGTTGTCTCCTAATCATTTTGTCGTCTGCTAGTCCCTGTCGTCTGCTCTCTTTCCTTTCTTTTTTCTGTCTGTTCAAGTGCCGCATGGTGCCTATTTTTCTAGCCGAGCCACAACCAGAGGATCGGGTTTCCCCGATCACTCCGTACAAAGTTTCTCCCTTTCATACAAAATGTACGCCAACCGTCCACTTCTAATATACTGTTACATGATATCACTGTACAATACATTTTATGTTCAGCGGCCGTAAAAACGTGTTCAGTGCGTTGTCTCTCAGTAAAATGCGTCTCCAGTCTGTAAAAATATATTTGAAATTATTTCCTCAGAAATAATGCTTACCGTGCACATTATCTCACGCCTTGATTTGTACCCTTTGATTATACCCAACAGTGCTCATACTGGCTCTAACATTTACATATTCATATGCACCAGTATTTCTCTTTACGAGACAAAGACAGAGTCCTAAGCATATAAAAGCTGTTTCTTTTTTGTGTAATGGTGACAAACTGTCACGAAAATTGCAAATGAAGTGACAAATTGATTTGCAGTGTTCTGCTAAGAAAGAAACGGAGTGGAAAATATAACGAAAGTGTTTTTTTTAAAAATATTTTTCTAATTTGTAGAAGGAAAATCTAATGTGATATTGTCACTGTTTAGCATATTCATGTGGCAAGCGTCACTTTTTGTAGATGAAAAAGGCCAGCAAAACCTTGAGGTGAAAAAACGTACAATCATGAATTTATGTCTATACTTGTTTCGGATTGTATATCAACCTTACTACTACTACTACTACTACTACTACTACTACTACTACTATTACTACTATTACTTTTACTACTACTACTACTACTACTACTATTACTACTATTACTTTTACTACTACTACTACTTCTACTACTTTTACTACTACTACTACTACTACTACTACTACTTTTACTACTACTACTACTACTACTTCTACTACTACTACTACTACTACTTTTACTACTACTACTACTTTTACTACTACTTTTACTACTACTACTACAAATAACTTGAACTCTTTTTTGTTGACTTAAAAAGTATTAGCTGCGAACGAGAAGCTCTTGGTAACTGATGTCATAGTGAAAAATGTACGGCAAAAGCGCGAAATGAGGAGAAGAGAGGGAAGGGTGTCTTTCATTCTTCCTGGAAAAGACTCACTTCCGTATGGAACATGTAATTAACACGTAGTAAAGGCACATGGTGGTTAAAATACTATTTTTTATCTTTATCGAACGCTTAAAAAACTTGATTATTTAGCTATGTATTTGTTCATCATACTTTGGTTTCATCCAAAGAGAGATTTCTTTGTTCATTCTAAAGATTGGAGTCCGTTTCTCACACTTTTTCTTCATCCACAGATAGTTCCATGTGATCAAAGACTGAGTAGGTTTCTCATACTTTGGTTTCATCCACAGAAAGTTCTCTATGTTCAAAGACAGTGTAGGTTTCTCATACTTTGGTTTCATCCAGTGACAGATCACTTTGTTCGTCCCAAAGACCATGCCTGTTTCCCATTCTTTGGTTTCATCCAGTGACAGATCACTTTGTTCGTCCCAAAGACCGTGCCTGTTTCTCATACTTTGGATTCTTTCACAGTCAGATCTCTTTGATCGTCCTAAAGGCGAACTTGAACTCTACCAGATGTTGATCTCTCTCATGAACAAAGAATCAGAAGCTAGAACTGAAGTCAGGAAGATGGAGAAGGAGGTTATGTTTCACTAAAATAGATTATTATATTAACTATTGTAGTATGTTATTCTGTTATTAACTCTTGTAGTATGTTATTCTGTTATTAACTCTTGTAGTATGTTATTCTGTTATTAACTCTTGTAGTATATTATTCTGTTATTAACTCTTGTAGTATGTTATTCTGTTATTAACTCTTGTAGTATATTATTCTGTTATTAACTATTGTAGTATGTTATTCTGTTTTCCATTTCATTCGATCTCTAAACATCGCTTATTATTTCTTGTTCTCTCTCTCACACACACACTCTCTCTCACTCACTCATTTACACACATTTTCTCTCTCTCTCTCTCTCTCTCTCTTTCATTTTTAATCATGCTGGTTACATGCGGCGGAATTGAACTGTTTATTTAAATCACAGCGGACTATAAATGTCTTGAAACTGAGCAGAATTACGCTGGTTGGGTCATTTCGAAAGAATGGAAGAGAACAGACAAACGAAAATGATGTACTTACAAGAGATGAAAGGAACAAGGCCGCGAGACAGATCAAGACAGAGACGGAGAGACAACATAAAAGAGGATAGTAAGGAAATTGTGTCACCAACTGGAGACAGAAAATTAGGAACAGGAAGGAATGGAGGCGAACTTTATATGCAGCAATGAGCTTTAATGGTTCGGAAAGTTGAGGAAGAAAAAGAAGATTATATGCATAATAAGGTTGTATTGTCTTACATACTTTCCGTGGCGTTAAACGTTACATAGGGCTCGCATGGTAGTTCGCCAAGTTTTCCTGTTTTCGGTGAGCTTTTCAACCTCATAAAGGGATTTTATGCCTACTAATTTGGCCTCTCTTAACAATGTCCCCTTTAGAGTTTCACGTGGTCGACCTCTTCGGCCTGATGTAAGTTTGTATTATCTGATGCAAAAAGTCTGGAAAAGAAAACCTAGTGATAAAAGAAAAAATGTTAGACGGGAATGCTTGCCGAATTCTTCACCCTTTTCAAATAAAGCTCGCTCATTTGCTCTCTCCCTCCCTCTCCCTCTATCTCTCTGTCTATCTTTCTGAACAATCCAGCCATACACATATATTATGTATCGTTATTTTAACGACATATAAAAGGCGAGAGACGAAAAAAAAAGAAAATCATTTTGTCGTTAAATTCATTTAAAAAAAGCATGGATGGTATCAAAGGTATAATTAATGTACATGCAATACCTTTCAGAATATACTGACGGAGAACACAGTGTGTTTATATGTGTGTATATGCGTGTATGTTTATATGTGTGTATGATAGAGAGAAAGAGAAAAAAGAGGAGAGAGAGAGAGTGTGTGTGTGTATGGAATAAGATACTAAGTTACAAACAAATATCAACGGTAAAGCTCACTGAAGACAAGAAATGGACAGTGAAAATGACCGACCGACAAACACACATATAAGGAAAATAAATGGACAGACGAATGGTTGAACGAACGAGCAAGTGAGTGTGTGCTTTGGGACAAGTCTATGAAGGAATATGGAAGGACTACACCTGAAGGTGACCTTGATCAACTTAACAGATGAGAGAGTGCCTGGATACCAGACAGAAAGAGGAAGAGAAGTCCCTGCTGACAGTGACATACGTGCAAGCAGATACGGACGAGAACTTGAGAGCTGAGCGCTTGAAGCTGAAGGTAGCAACTTGGTAGAAAGATAGTCATAGCCTACATATGTAGTATCTGTTAACTTAGAAGAAAGATAGTCATAGCTTATAGATGTAGTATCTGTTAACTTAGAAGAAAGATAGTCATAGCTTATAGATGTAGTATCTGTTAACTTAGAAGAAAGATGGTCATAGTTTACAGATGTAGTATCTATTAACTTAGAAGAAAGATAGTCATAGGTTACAGATGTAGTATCTGTTAACGTTGCAGAAGGATGAAAGGATGATCTGGTTTATAAATGTAATATGTTAGCGTAGCAGATAGACATGCCTTAAAGATGTATTATGTTAGTGTAGCAGAAATATAGTCATGAATATCTCCTAACTTAGAAGAAAGATAGTCATGGTTTATATATGTAGTATCTGTTAACAGCTGAAAAATAACTATGGCTTATACATGTAGTATCTGTTAATTTAACAGAAAATAGTCACGGTTTAAAGATACAGTGTCTGTTGGCATGGCGGAATAATCATCAGGTGCCGTGCCGACTGGCGTTGGCTATTATGCTTCAACAGAGTACACGAACCTTCATGCAGGCCATCAGCTCAGTTGATGATCTCCTCTCACACCATCCCGTCAGACTGTCCAGTATCATTTCTCTTGGTCTTCCTCTTGATCTTCTTCCTTCTATTTTTCCTGTTGTTATAACATTTTCAATTCCCCCTCTTCTCATTGCATGTGCTATGAAAGTACATTGTCTCTCTCTTATTTTTTTGACAAGGTTTTTTTGTCTCTCCAGCTCTTCTCATACATTCTTCATTAGTTATTTTTTATGTCCAGGGATTCGAAATATTCTTCTAATAAACCACATTTCTGCTGCTTCCAATGATTTTTGTGCAGACCTGCTTATTGTCCATGATTCACTTCCATATAACAAGATGGGTTCAATATAGCATTTTAGGGCTCGTTTTCTAACATTCATTGATAAGGATGTGTTGGATAATATGTTTCTCATTCTCTGAAATGCAATCTTTGCTTGACCTATTCTGTTCCTAATTTCTGTTCTGCATTTCCCATCTGAAGTTATTACTGCTCCAAAGTATGTGAATTTCTGCACCTGATTTAGAATAGTTCTGTTTAATTTTATACTGCATGTTTGTGGATTTTGTTTCTTAGATATGACCACAGTCTCTGTCTTTTTGATGTTCAAAGTAAGGCCTTTCTTTTCATTTTCTTTGGCGACTTTATCCAAGAGATTTTGCAAGTCTTGTTTTTTTCTCAGCTATCAGTACTGTGTCGTCAGCATACCGAAGGTTGTTAATATTGTATCCACTAATTTTTATGCCTGGTTCTGTGATGATCGTTCTTAGAATATTCTCGCTATACAGAGAAAAAAGGTCTGGAGATAGTACACATCCTTGTCGCACCCATTGTTTTATAGGTTGTTATTTTCCAGTTCTATTTTCAACTCAAATTACTGCTTCTTGCTGCCAGTATAGATGTTTTACAATCCTCAGGTCTTTACCGTCTATACTGATGTCTTCAAGCATTTTAATAATTTCATTATGTTTCATTTTGTCGAATGCCTATCAATGAAGACTAACACTTGATAGCCTGTCTTCACTGGCTAGCAAAGTAGGACTTGAAATTAACAAGGACAAAAAAATGAAAATTCCCATTAATCAAAATGGAAAAATACACGTAGAAGGACAGATATTAAAGAAGTCAATCAATTTGCATACCTTGGCAGCTACATAGACCAGGATGGTGACACTAGAAAGGAAGTTAGAATTGCAAAAACAGCATCGATCTTCAAGAATCTTGAGAACATATGGAATTCAAAAGTTATAAGCACAAAAACCAAGTCAAGACTATTCAATTCAAATGTAATAACCACCCTCATTTATGCATGCGAAAGCTGGAAAACAACTAAAGAAATAGACAAGAAATTAGACTCTTTTGAAAACAAATGCCTAAGTAAAATACCCAGCATCAAGTGGAACTAATTCAAGAACAATGCAGAGATAAGACATATGACTGAACAACAACCAGTCTCATGGGTGATCAGGAAAAGGAGATGGACATATGTTGATCGCGTGATGAGAAGAAACAATTAGAGAATCTCAAAACAAGCTATCAAGAGGAACACAACAGGCCAAAGAAAAAGAGACAGACCGCTTGAAAATCTGAAGAGGACTTTGTTAAGAGAGGCCAAATTAACAGGCATAAAATCCTTTGATGAGGTTGAAAGACTCACCGAAGACAGGAAAAATTGGCGAACTACCTTGCGAGCCCTATGTGACGTTTAACGGCACGGGAAGGATATAAGATATAAGAATCAATGAAGCATAAGTAGAGATCTTTCTGTTCTTCTAATGCTCTTTCTGTTAGTGTTCGTAAAGCATAAATGGCATTGTGTGTTCCCTTTCCTTCAACAAATCTAAACTGTTCGTCCGCTATTTCCATTTTTATCTTTTTCCTTGTTCTTCTCACAATGATTCTCAGAAGTAGCTTCGTTATGTGACATGAGAAGCTGATAGTCCGGTTGTCATCACATTCCTTTGCACCTGGTTTCTTTGGTAATGCTATAAACGTGGATTTAAGCAAGTCACTGGGCATATAACCACTGTTGTAAATGTCATTCAATAACTTGGTTATTATTTTTATTCCTATCTCCTCTAGCGCCTCTGTTTCTTCTGTTGTTATATTATCAATCCCAGTCGCTTTTCCTTTCTTCATGTGTTTGATGGCGTCTATGATTTCATCTTCAAGTATTGGTGGTCTATCACAGTTTTCAGCATCTGGTGTTAATTCTGGTCTTTCTCCTCCATATAGCTCTTCGATGTATTCTCTCCATCTGTCTACAGTGTCTTCTTTTCCCAATAACATTTTGCCTTCTTTTGATTTTAGGCATCCTGTGGTATATTTTGTGTTCCTGCCTGTGAGTTCACTAATTCGTTTGTGCATGTTTTTGCTGTCTTTATTGTGAGATTTCTCTATTTGTCTGCACTGTTCATTTAACCACACTTCCTTTGCTTCTCTGCATTTGCGTCTTATTTCTTTATTTATCTTTCTATATTTTTCTTGGTTATTTTTACTCCTCTTCCTCTTGTCCATCAGTCCTAAGATGTCGGTTGTCATCCATTTATTTTTAGGGGCCTCTTTTCTCGGTGATATTATCTCCTTAATAGTTTGGTGGATAGAATCTCTTAACATTGCCCATTGTTCATCTATACTATTTATCTTTGCAATTGCACTTTATCTATTTGTTATAATAACTTTGTATCGTTCTCGCAGTTCTTGGTCATTTTAAGGAGTTCTGAATTCAGTTTGATGTTTCTCACTTTTCTGCATGCTTTCTTTAGCTTTATTCTAATTTTTCCACAGAGTGGGTCGTGGTCATAATTGCAGTCGGCTCCTGGCATGGTTTTTTGTTGTCAGTAATGCATTCCGGAATCGTTTGTTATATGATAGCTATAACCTATAAATATATCTGTAACTTAGCAAGATGATATTCATCGTTTATAGACGTAGTTCCCGTCATGGGTTTTTCATTATATAAATTAAAACGTCACTGAGAGTAGCAGATTTTTTTAATTACTTCCGAACGCCAACACGAGCTCACAAAAGTTGGACTTAACTGATGTGGAAATGTTTAGTTATGGCTCACAAAACCAAGTTTGTCGTAGTAAATTTTCTAAGAAAATCTTGCTTGTAAGGAGACTAATAAACCCACCGAGCGAACGTGTGTGTCCTGGACATGGATATCAGAGATTTAGAGAAAGTGAGGTAAAGTGCATTTCTCAAATGCAACTCACTGAAAAAGGGATTGATAACAGAGACAAGTCTGATAGTGGATCCTCCACTTCTATTATAAAGAATGGGAATGTATGCTGCCAGTTTTTTATTCTATGCTGTGTCGAGACAATAGCTGAGGTCATTTTAAGCTGAGTATAGAAGCAAAGAGCAGAATTTCTTAATATACAGTCAGAATTTGTCAGATATGTCACGGTAAGCTTTACAACCACATTTATTTATTAATTTACTTACTTTTTTTTTTTGGCTTTCAAGAAACTTCCAAACTTTGGGGCTGTAATTAAATAAACTAGTACATCAAATTATACTGAACAAAATAATAAACTAGTACATCAAATTATACTGAGCAAAATAATAAACTAGTACATCAAATTATACTGAACGAAATAATAAACTAGTACATCAAATTATACTGAACAAAATAATAAACTAGTACATCAAATTATACTGAACAAAATAATAAACTAGTACATCAAACTATACTGAACAAAATATAATAAAACGTTGGATGTTGTGAAAAGTATTTTAAAATACCAAATAGTGAAGCTCAGCAGTGTAGCAGTTTGAAAATTTCCTGTCATATTATTGTAAAATAGTATTCCGTTCTGTGCGAGTTACTGAATACTAACGTGCCAATATGGCACTAGAAAAGATGTATCTGTTGTGTTTAAAGGTACAGGAGAACAACTATGAATAAAAGTTAGTTATTCTCTCTCAGGATCAGATTAAACAGATTGATTTGAGAGGCTACGGTTTGTGTTCTGTGAAACATAAAGAGAACAATACACTCAGGCACGCTCCATCTTCCACTGGACAACAACAGAACATCTGGACTTCATAATTCAAACTTACAACGCAACAGTAACTCAAACGTAGGAACAGTCAAGAGTGTAGTTCAAATTCAATAGACAACTAATTTAATGATGCGGGAGATGTGGATGATGGATATGACGATGGTAGGAAAAACTGCTATCATACGGCAATGACAAAAAGTGAAACATGAAAAACTTCTCGGGCATACAGCCCGTGCCATAAGGAAGAAACATTCTACCAGCAAGGATTTACACACACAAAAAAAAACCGCAGTACTTACTCATGTCTGGAATGAATAACAACTTCCAGAACAACACTTCATCTTCCAGAATAAGAAAACACAAACAGTCAGCTCTGGTCCTAGCAAGGACACTACAACATATTTCCTATCATACTATTACAAGGAAAACCTTGTCCTAAAAATGACAGCACAAGCGCTACTATACTCAACTAGGACATGACTGAATTCACTACAAAACTACTACTGACTTGCCTCTATCACACGATCCTCATACTCTGAATACAATCATCATAATCTTAAAAAAGCTCCGAGTTTTTTTTTATATAACCCGCATTTAATTCGCCATCCTTCCAGAACTTTCACTCCGTGCAATTCACATTCTCGCAAAAAAAAAAAAAAAAAGATAACGGTTCTGAGCTTCACTAAAACACGGGATTCATAACTCCATGCAGTTGACAAGTCGTAAACAACAAAACCTTGAACTTTTGTTCCTAAAACAAACAATTAAAACTCTAAAACTAAATTTAGACTGTTAAGTCAACAGAGACATTCCAATCGTTGACATTTAAGAAACTTTCCTTAACAATACTCGTAAAAAAATCCCGAGAAATTCCGCTACCTGCTAAAATTTACTAGAGTCAAGAAACTTTTCTCTCGGAATCCCGTGCAAAATAACATTAAGTGATTACAATTGTGTCTGCTGTTACAGACACGGACAGGCTAAATCACGTGCTGAACTACGTGAACTATATATAGTGCATTTAGTTCAGATCTAAGGGACTTAAACATACATAACTCTACAATAATGTTTACTATTTCCGATCAGCAAAACAAATCGATCTTAAATGATCTCATCAAAACAGCATCCTAAATACTGTTACACTTGTCGTGTGCTCACATATATGTGTTGATTCTGTTACATACATCTGTCGACTCACTTGACAGTGTTTTTATCTACAGAATATTCTTTCAAACATAGTTTATTAGTTTTCGCATTTACATATAATGAACTACATGTGTGCGTGTGTGTGTAAGATGGTTGGGTGGATGGATAGGTGGATGGATGGATGGCTGGCTTCTTGGCCATACTACACTTTGTTATTTTGGAACAAACGAGATGCCTGAGGCCTGCCCTGCACATTGAATGCCTGGGGTAAGGTCTACATCTCGTTACGGGTGGACCCGGTTTGCAGTACCACTGGGTCACGGCCTGTTGTTTTCGTCGTCTAAAAAAAAGGATGGATGGATGGATGGATGGATGGAGAGAGAGAGAGAGAGAGAGAGAGAGAGAGTAGCTTTGTATAATTACCTTAAGTGGCACCACTGATTCCTAGCGGGAAAAAATCACAGGACTTTTACAAACGTCTTGAACTACATTCATAACATACGCTCTGATTTGAACAACTTTTTAATTACTATGTATTTAGAACTTTACTGTATTTTCAGCTTTTAAAAAATTTACGTCAAGCTGAAGAACTTTGTAGTTTGATTTAAAAAATAATGCACCGGTGGACTAAAAAAATGTCCAAAATCTAAGAAGCCAGATAACAGAAACTGGTAATCCTGCCATGTGAGTTTGTGCTGAAAGTAGTGTAACACAAACAAAATGTTGACTGATGGTGATGATGTGTGTCTGAAGAGTTGGCAGCCGTTGTGGACGTCGTGGAAATGATGATAGCAAACGCAGACATTGAATTTTTGTGCGTTTTCCCGGTTAATTTTGTGAATCACTGGCACGCATTAAGTTGCTGTGAAGGTATAGGGTACTTCAGAGAAGAGTTTAAGTTGCTGTAAAGGTACAGGGTACTTCAGAGAAGAGTTTAAGTTGCTGTAAAGGTACAGGGTACTTCAGAGAAGAGTTTAAGTTGCTGTAAAGGTACAGGGTACTTCAGAGAAGAGTTTAAGTTGCTGTAAAGGTACAGGGTACTTCAGAGAAGAGTTTAAGTTGCTGTGAAGGTACAGGGTAATTCAGAGAAGTGTTCAAGTTGCTGTAAAGGTTGATGGTACTTTAGAGAAGAAGTGTAAAATTGAGACAGTCCAGAGTGACGATGTATTTTAAATCAGATAATACCAGTAATTGGTAATGCTAATAGTAATTATACCAGAACGGTTCTCTAACTAGTTCCCTATCTTTTTTCCTGCAATAAACCAGGCTCAGATGAAGGCGGAGATGATTCTGGCGAAGAGCGATATACTGAAAGACTTCATCGAACCGTACATGATGAGACTGGGTCTCCAGAAGATAACAAACAAAAAACAGGCCATCAGAATCAGGGATGACTGCATGCAGGATCTGAAAGACAGGTTAATATGCCAGGCCAATATTATTAAAGAGAGTTTTCAAAAGGTGAGTGTAACTGAATATGCTACATAGTTTATTTGGCATACAAACAATTTTTTAAGTAGTCATGTGTGATGGAATGTGTACTTGTATATGTGTACTTGTATATGTGTGCTTTAAAGTAAGCAATAGGTAAAATGTGTCCTCAAGACGGTGGAGGATAGCACCTGGGTTAAAAAAGATAGATATACAGTACTCTCATGCTTGATTTATCCTAGTGTAGCCTTCTGTTAAAATACCAAAAAAGGCAACCTTAGTGACTGTAACAACTGGAGAGGAGTAACCTTAATATCAGTTGTGTCAAAAGCATTCTGCAAGGTCATTTTGAATAGACTCAAAGATATAGTGGATACTGCAATGAGAGAAGAACAAGCAGGATTTCGAAAAGGGAGAAGCTGTCTCGACCAGATCTTTACTCTCAGAATAATACTTGAAGAACATATTGAAAAGCAGAAACCATTAATACTGAACTTCATAGATTTTAAAAAGGCATTTGATAGCATACACAGAGATTCATTATGGAGAATTTTAAGTCTATATGGAATACCATCTAAAATTGTCAACATCATTAAGGACTTATACAATGGATATGTTTGTGCAGTCAAGACAGAAGAAGGGATGAGTGAATGGTTCTAGATTGAAACAGGCGTGAAACAAGGATATATATATCTCCTTTACTTTTTGGGATTACAATAAACTTCATAATGAAAAAATGCTGCACAGGTAACACAGGTATTGACTGGGTACATGGGACCCAACTAGAAGACTTTGATTTTGCTGATGACATAACTCTTATCAGTAATAATGTGAATTCATTGCAAGAAAAAACAGATATCCTGTCTTCACTGGCTAGCAAAATAGGACTTGAAATTAACAAGGACAAAAGCAAAAATGATGAAAATTCCTCTCAATCAAAATGGAAAAATACACATAGAAGGGACAGATATTGAAGAAGTCAATCAATTTGCATACCTTGGCAGCTACATTGACCAGGATGGTGACACTAGAAAGGAAGTTAGGATCAGAATTGCAAAAGCAGCGTCAATCTTCAAGAATCTTGAGAACATATGGAATTCAAAAGTTATAAGCACAAAAACCAAGTTAAGACTATTCAATTCAAATGTAATATCCACCCTCATTTATGCATGCGAAAGCTGGAAAACAACTAAAGAAATAGAAAAGAAATTAGACTCTTTTGAAAACAAATGCCTAAGTAAAATACTCGGCATCAAGTGGAATGAATTCAAGAACAATGCAGAGATAAGACAGATGACTGAACAACAACCAGTCTCATGGGTGATCAGGAAAAGGAGATGGACATATGTTGATCACTTGATGAGAAGAAATGATCAGAGAATCCCAAAACAAGCTATCAAGTGGAACACAACAGGCCGAAGAAAAAGAGGCAGACCACGTGAAACTCTGAAGAGGACATTGTTAAGAGAGGCCAAATTAACAGGCATAAAATCCTTTGATGAGGTTGAAAGACTCGCCGAAGACAGGAAAAATTGGCGAACTACTTTGCGAGCCTTATGTGACGTTTAACGGCACGGGAAGAATATAAGATATAAGATAAGATAAGCCTTCTGTAACTGTCCGTCTGTCTCTCATTCTCTCCTTTGTCTCTCGGCAGTTAATTATCTCTTCTTCTGGAGCAAGCGTCTCTTCTGTAGCTGTCGTGGACACAGTCTTGTCTGCGTAGACCTAGTGCTGGGTCTCTTACCCTGGGGTATCTATACCCCTAGCGGGTATGGGAGCGGAATAAGTGGACGTGGGTAAGGGAAAGGAACCAATGGATAGGGGTAAGGCGGAACCAATGGACGGGAGTATGGGAACTGTGGACAGGGGTTTGGGACTCTATCATGGCACAACAACAGCTGAAAAAAAATATGTTAGATTAGCACTATCTTTAAGCTGGTTTATCTGTAAAGCAGAATCAAGCTACTGAAATCTTCTGAAGTCATAATGGTACCTAACAGAACTGCTAAAGTTGATAGCTTCGACACTTTTATGAAGGAGGTATGGAATCATGCTGACCAATCTAATAGTTTGATCACATTATGAGACGGATCTTTACCACGAACAGCTTTGATGTGGATTCCACAGGGTAATAGAAGCTATGGCGACACAAAGAGATGTGAAGGCATTAAGCAGAGAGAACGCTGGCAAACAAAGGACTGACGTGGGAGACAGCCAAGAACACAGCGAAGGATCGACAAAAGTGGAAATCTCTTGCTACCAGCAGCCCCATGTTTCTTGGGCACTGAAGGAACAAAAGAGGATAGAGGGGCCAGGGGTGGTTAAAAGATTGAGAACCCTTGACCTAGTGTTTTATGTGGTATTTCTACATGCGAAACTTGACATCAAAAACTGGATCGCTCTTCGAGCTTGCAGCTTGCTCTACTCTTTCTTGGGTTAAACTGTAAGGTCAGATCCTCTAAGCTTGTTCCTCTTTGGAAAAGATACTTTTCTGCAGTAGAGACATTACCAGAGGGAGGTATCTGCTCTGTCTTATTACTCAGGACCAAAATCAGTGTTTCTGAACCCAGCACCACCAGCTTATTGTCATGATTTCTACTGTATTTTTGTTGAATTTCAAAAATAAATTTGGACATGTGGTATTCTCAGTCATTATCGTTCTGAGCCAATTGTCTGTCTATTCACGAAAATGCACCAGTGCTTAGGAAAAAAAATCACGCAAAAACTAAACTTGCAGTTCTTCGCGATGTATTTTATGTGTTATTTTCTTTGCAGTTCTTCGCGATGTATTTTATGTGTTATTTTCTTTGCAGTTCGTCGCGATGTATTTTATGTGTTACTGTCCTTGCAGTTCTTCGCGATGTATTTTATGTGTTATTTTCTTTGCAGTTCTTCGCGATGTATTTTATGTGTTATTTTCTTTGCAGTTCTTCGCGATGTATTTTATGTGTTATTTTCTTTGCAGTTCTTCGCGATGTATTTTATGTGTTCCTGTCTAACATTTGTTTTGGTTTTTGTTGGGTTTAAAGTTAAAATTAAGTTAAGAAATTTATTCCTGTTAAACATTATAAGCTGTTTAACTATTCTTTTTTCCATTATTTATGTCATTAGTGATTTAACTAGCTACTGATTTTATTAACTTAATCATAGTTCAGTATGGTGGACAATGATGGCTGTTGCAATAAGACCGACAGATCGAACGTTACTTATGAACATTTAAAACAAAAATAAAGAGTTTGCCTAGTTAAAGCTTTAATATAATAGTTATTTTAACTGTCGTATATTTTAACGATACAGATTTTAATTATTACAAAGTTTGAAAGATGCCACGCGTTAATTATAAATTATATTTATGAGTTCATAACTATTCAGACATTAAATATGATCGATACCGCCCACAGGAGGTGGAGATAATCGAGTCCGCCCAGCGCTGGTACCATACACACTTTACCCATCTGACAAACCAGGACATTGTGGACTACCGAATTTTTCTGGTACAGCACATGTTTACTGCTCACATCCTGGAGCGTCGACTCATCAGGTGTGTGCGAGTGTGTGTGTGTGTATGTATGTGTGACTGAATATGTGTGTTTATTCATGTGTATGTCTGTGTTTATATCTTTGAAGTTTGAAGGGTTTTGGTTAGGATATTTGTGTGAGAGACAATGAATGTTAGTTATGTCTGTCTGTCTGTCTGTCTGAGACGAAGATCAGAATTTTTTCATATAAATCCCTCCAAAATGTTGGTTGTTGATACTCCTAGGATGATGATATTGGTTGTTGATACTCCTAGGATGATGATATTGGTTGTTGATACTCCTAGGATGATGATATTGGTTGCTGATACTCCTAGGATGATGATATTGGTTGCTGATACTCCTAGGATGATGATATTGGTTGTTGATACTCCTAGGATGATGATATTGGTTGCTGATACTCCTAGGATGATGATATTGGTTGCTGATACTCCTAGGATGATGATATTTGTTGTTGATACTCCTAGGATGATGATATTGGTTGCTGATACTCCTAGGATGATGATATTGGTTGTTGATACTCCTAGGATGATGATATTGGTTGCTGATACTCCTAGGATGATGATATTTGTTGTTGATACTCCTAGGATGATATTGGTTGTTGATACTCCTAGGATGATGATATTGGTTGTTGATACTCCTAGGATGATGATATTTGTTGTTGATACTCCTAGGATGATGATATTTGTTGTTGATACTCCTAGGATGATGATATTTGTTGTTGATACTCCTAGGATGATGATACTGGTTGTTGATACTCCTAGGATGATGATATTGGTTGTTGATACTCCTAGGATGATGATATTGGTTGTTGATACTCCTAGGATGATGATATTGGTTGTTGATACTCCTAGGATGATGATATTGGTTGTTGATACTCCTAGGATGATGATACTGGTTGTTGATACTCCTAGGATGATGATATTGGTTGTTGATACTCCTAGGATGATGATATTGGTTGGTGGACAGAAGTGACCTCCAAAAAATGATTAGTTTTTGTTGCTCTGAACTCTAATTATTCATTATTTCCGTCAAAATATAACCTCCTGCCTGAGACGGCAGCCGGGGCAGCGTGATCTTTCGCTAAAAATGTGAACAAAACAGGGGCCTACACGCATTATGTAGTTTTTTTTTAGGACAGTATGGCGAACAAGGACGTTCCAGTAACGCAAATTTGACATAATGTTGATGCATATAAATGTGTACATAAAACGCACGTCCTCAGATTAATGCCAGATCATAATAAAAACATCCCTGTGATTCTGACATTTAGCCCCACGGCCGCTGAGAAGGGCTGCAAGCCAGGGCATAATTCGGCTCCGGGGGGGGGGGGCTGTTTTAAGAGTGAGGCTGGAACGCTTGAGGTGGGCCTGAAGTTGATGAAAATAATAAACTGTTGAAGAGTAGAAGGAGGAGGTTAGAGTTTTGTATCAACTGACGAACTTTCTCTGGGAGGCTCATACAGTCCAACTGCGAAGTTAGCAAATTATTCATATGCAGACTGCAGATTATCCATTCCTTCATTAGCGTTTTTTGTGAGATTTTGCAGCTGTATTCACATATTTCAATTTTTATTCTCTCCTTTCAGTTTGAAAGAATACGCCCCTGTTAAGTACCACGCCTTGTATGACAGTCTGTACAAGGACCCACGACTGGAACAGTTTCTTTTTTAGATGCTACACTGTGGCCGTATGGTCGTCGTCTTACACAAGATAAAAGCACGCGCTTCGGGTTTAACCCTTTGGTGCCCTTTACTATGTGACGTTTAACGGCACGGGAAGGATGTAAGATGTAAGATGTAACGTCTCTCCTCAGTGGTCTGGTAAGCTAATTAAAACATGTTGCTGCAAATATGAAACAGTCTTTAGAGTTAATTAAACAGCCAGGAGATAATACGATTTTGTATGGTAAAGTAGTCAAATAGTCTTGCCCTAATAGCCACTTTCAAGTAACCCGAGGAGCCAATTAAAAAAAAGGAACAAAAATATGAACCAGCGGATCAGTCAATCAATCAATCAATCAATCAATCATATATTAACATTAATAGGCGTTGCTACTGTTTTCATATTTTATTTCTTTTTGTTTAAAACTTAAACTCTCTAATGGGAAAGATTACAAAATCTCGGAAAATACAATGACACCAAGAGAAACAAATCCATACTGTTTCGAGAGAAGAGAATTGTATGGGTTAATTCCCTTGCTAGTACGTTTGTCTATCTCCTATGCGCTGCTAAGTACGAGAATGGAGAATCTACGCAATTCTTATAATAAGACACATCACGCATTTACTTCTTTGTTCAATGTTGTGCACATTAAATAATGAAATATTTGGCACCAGTTTTATGTGTGCTTCTTTCTTAGTTCGCTTTTTTTCGTGGACAATTCGAATAACGCCAAAACAAAGTTTTGTCTCTTGAATGTCTGCCAAGGACCTGTACAGGAAAACGTAGTCTGTTTTTAAGCTTACGACTTCAGGGAAATAAACTATTGTGAGTTTAGTTTCCTGCATGAGATCTTTATTGTGAGTTTAGTTTCCTGCATGCGATCTTTATTGTGAGTTTAGTTTCCTGCATGCGATCTTTATTGTGAGTTTAGTTTCCTGCATGCGATCTTTATTGTGAGTTTAGTTTCCTACATGCGATCTTTATTGTGAGTTTAGTTTCCTGCATGAGATCTTATAGGTCATGTTATGTCTATACTTCCTTGATAACTGTACAGCCAGTGATACAACGAGTACAGTTCGTGCAGCAAAACTGGACATATCATTACTTTTTTCTTCCTTTTTTGTTGACTATTCATTTACTTCAATTTTCATTCATTCATTCATCATCATCACCATCATGACAACAATTTGTTTTTCTTCCCGTTCATGAGATTCGTCGTCATGTTGTTCATGTTAATCTTCTTTTACCTCATTCCACCTCTTCTTCTTCTTCTTCTTCTCCTCCTCCTCTTGTGCAAACCACTCTACCGATCTTAACGGAAGCAGATAATTTATTGTGAGTAAATGAGACCACCCTGAAAGGAATGTCGCACCATAACAAATGATACACAAGAGACACGCACACCAGAATGTGGCACCATAACAAATGATACACAAGAGACACGCACACCAGAATGTGGCACCATAACAAATGATACACAAGAGACACGCACACCAGAATGTGGCACCATAACAAATGATACACAAGAGACACGCACACCAGAATGTGGCACCATAACAAATGATACACAAGAGACGCGCACACCAGAATGTGGCACCATAACAAATGATACACAAGAGACGCGCACACCAGAATGTGGCACCATAACAAATGATACACAAGAGACGCGCACACCAGAATGCGGCACCATAACAAATGATACACAAGAGACACGCACACCAGAATGCGGCACCATAACAAATGATACACAAGAGACACGCACACCAGAATGTGGCACCATAACAAATGTTACACAAGAGACACGCACACCAGAATGTGGCACCATAACAAATGATACACAAGAGACACGCACACCAGAATGTGGCACCATAACAAATGATACACAGGAGACGCGCACACCAGAATATGGCACCATAACAAATGATACACAAGAGACACGCACACCAGAATGCGGCACCATAACAAATGATACACAAGAGACACGCACACCAGAATGTGGCACCATAACAAATGATACACAGGAGACGCGCACACCAGAATGCGGCACCATAACAAATGATACACAAGAGACACACACACCAGGTCTGTACGCTTGAGCATCTCTAATATAACATCATTGGGACCTGTTGGATGCCGCATAAGTGATTTTTCCGGATTACTGATGGTTACGTTAGAATACACTTAACCCAACAGCTATCCACTACATCTAAAATACCCCGTAAGTCAGCACAGTTCTACCTTATCTGTTATGGACAGCGTATGATGTTCGCGCTTCACATCACGAGAAACACTGTTTGTATTCATTGCAGCCCTGTCCGGGGCTAAATGTCAGCAGGTTATACAAATACAAGTGAATGAAAATGCACAAAAGACAGTTAGAAATGCCTTACTGATGTTTGAAAACGCAGAAAGCCAACAGACGCAACAGCTAGCGCCACCAAACGGACGTCCCAGTTCAGAGCGGAGATTCGGGAAACCTGAAATGACTCTTGTGGAAATTAATGCCGGATAACTGATTGAACTGGATGAGTGATTGCTGGATTTGTTATGGTCAAGTGCATCTACAAGCTTATTTTTAGTTTGCAACAATATAGACTTTATTTTCATGAGGATTTCACATTCATAACATTCATGCCCGCCTACCTCTTCCTTCTCCATTTCTCTTCCATCTATTAACTAGTACAACGTAAGCAATAAAAAAAGAAAGAAAAAACCTCAACATGTAAATTCATGTTTACAATTTAACTCATTTTGTAATTCATCTTCCTAAGAACTCACGTTTCATCACCCCCACATCCACCTGCCGGCCGCCGCTATCTGCAGCAAGTTTGCTTTCTGTCTCTTTATACATGCATCCACTAACTGTGAATATTTGTATTTACGTGGTAGAAATTCAGGTGGTGCAATAATAGAAAGGTCTGCTCTAGTGAAAGTAGTTCATTTATTTATTTATTTGCACTATCTGCAAATATGCAGGGAAAAGAAATTAAACAAAAATAATTTACACTTAGGCAGGCCTTTTAACAATGCAGATGGTATTGATTTTAAGCAAAAATCTTTTAGCACGTGATTTTTGTTCGTAAAATGATGAACATCAAACTGGAATTAAATCAGTTTGAAACTGAAAAAGAGAAATAATCATAAGAGCTAGGTAGTTCAAATATTTCAGTCATATCAAGAGACTTAATACAGTAAAGAAAAAAAATCATATCAAGAGACTTAATACAGTAAAGAAAAAAAATCATATCAAGAGACTTAATACAGTAAAGAAAAAAAATCATATCAAGAGACTTAATACAGTAAAGAAAAACAAAAGAGGATGACAACGATATAAATTGATAGACAACCTGAAGAAATGGATTGGATTCAGCCTTATAGCATGCACTGTTGAAACAATGGACAAAGCAAGCTAGAGGGTCGCTGCAGCCAGTTTTCCTGAGGGAGATGCAGCACAAGGAGAGAAGAACGACGCGGAACTTTATGCATGACACAAATTATCGTTTAATATAATACGTGTGTAAACAGACGGCCTGGCTGTCTGAATGGTAATCCGGTGGCACCAGATTCAAGTCCCAGCAGTAGGGATTTTTTTTCTGGTACCACTTCACTAAAATATACCGAGGTCCACCCGGGCTCTAAAAGTGGGTACCAGAGAAATCTAGGAAGGTAAATGCGTCCAGGCGTAATACTGACCACATCAAACTTTCACGCGCCGTTGGTCTTGGAAATACGGGCCTAACACCGTCTTCCTTGTATGCCGTAATGGCGCGAAAACGTGGGTTTTACTTTTATACTACGTTAACAACACGGGAAATGAGCGCTGATCTCATGGAGCTGTGAGCAAAAGAAGAGAGAAAAAAATTAATCTATGATAGGAAATTACAGTTCCTGTTGTATGATAAAGGACTCCTACTGCAGTTTCGGAAAATTGTAAGAATAGTCATTTTATGGTTGTTTCCTTTTGGCGGAGAAAAAAAAATGGCTCGCATAAACGTACAAAGATGAAAGTTATTTCAGATTTTTTTTCAAGTTCATTCATTTTCAGAATTTAGGCTAGAAATGTTAAGTTTTTCTTCCAGGAGTTGTACATGTTTCTTGGAAAGAAAAACAAATGGCTTTATCTGAGAAAATAAACAGGAGGTGGAGATAGTGTGTTCAGCAGATACTAACATGGGTGCTTGAGAGATGACAGAGAGACATGATATGCACAGATGGCGCCTTGCTAGGATACAGTGAACCTGAAGGGAGCGACAGCTGAAAATGGAATTCATTTCCTGAGCGTAACACAGGACGAGATGTACATTGGTAGGAGGCGAGATAAGATGGGTGATGCACCGTTGCAATGCTTGAAGAAAGTGAGCAGACATGCTTTGAAGTTCAGCTGGAGGTCCGATACAGGAGAGGAGGTGAAGGATTTAACAGATGAACAACGTTAGAAGCACAGAATGACTGAGTGAAAGTTTGAAAGTAAGTGACGCGAAGTGTGTGAATCGGTTGAAATGGAACGTAAGTGAAGTGTATGAATCAGAATCTATGTGGAATATACATGAAGCGAAGTGTGTGAAACAGTTACAATTGGTTGAATTGAAATGTAAGTGAAGGGAAGTGTTGCATCAGAATTGATTTGGAATGTAAGTGGAGGGAAGTGTGCCATTAAAAAAAAATTAAAACAGGTTCGGAATGTAAGGAATGTAAAAAAGCGTGAATCAAATTTTAGATAAGCCTAGAATGTAAGTGAAGCAAGACGTGTTAATCAAGGTTTGAATGTAGAATGTAAGGGACGCGCATCAAACTGGATCGGCTTGGAATCAATGCAGTTAATCAGCTTTTCCAAATCCCGCAGACTTTGTGTACCAGGGTTGGACATTCACATTGTTTCATCTCAATCATCTAATTTTGCTGGTTTATCAAGACAGGTGCTTAAAACGGGGTCACACGTGCCAAAATCGCGGGGCCATAACTAGATAGCCAGATGAGAACCAAACTGACTATCCCTTGGGATATTTTTTTAAAGATACGATTGCCACTAAGATTATCCTTCTGCCGTTAAGTCTCGCTGCTTCTGATTAAAAAGCTAACTAAAATCTTAAAATCGGTTCGTAGCAAAAGACAATAAATAGGAATGTGGAAAGTTTATACATTGGGTACATTATCACTTACATAGACTGGTTGCTATTGGTTGTGTTTTGTTGACGACGTGTAGCTCAGTTTTTGTAACAGGTAGAAAGGTCAGTTTGTCATGAACTTTGTCTGTTTTACTGTATCTTGAGGCAAATACTCTGGCTTAATGGAACAACCTTCACTTTTCAAAAACTCGTAAATTCTCGTGCTTCTTGGAGAAACTGCGATAACCCTGAAAACGTAGATATGTGGCAATTGGAATATATTGTGTAAAATATTTGCCATGTTTTTACACACTGATATTTTTTAAAAGAGATTTTTTTGTGATATTGCAAGATCGTGATAAATGCAATTCAACAAAATATGGGACATTTCGTGCTCGTCTTTCTTACAAGGAGGAAAAGAGCTGAGTGTTTCATTTTTCATTTATTTTCTCTTTTTTTGTCTGTTGTGTTGTTTTTGTATGTGATCCTTGAAAAAAGCTTTCGCGGAAATGTTGTATGTTCTTCATTTATACGTACTCATCTTACTTTCTGCCACTCTCATACCTGCCCACTTTCATCTCTCTTTTTTGTAAAACTGAATCATACACTTCTGTCTACCTTTATTGCTAGAACATGTTTTATCTCACCCGTCACATTTCTCTTATCTCACAACAACATATGAGAACAGATAAGTGCACATTTAACATTTAATTATTGGTGATATTATTGATAACAATCTCTGAACTCATCTTTCCAATCTTAGTATGAAGGAAATTACTAGTTCGATTTTACTGACGTTAATTCATTAAAACAATAATTCATAGTTCATTGAGGACAAATACTTCTGAAAAGTTTGAATAAAAGTAGACTATCTTAAGAAAACTGTAGTCCTGACATGACATATAGCCATTTAAGGATTTGATGTTGGTGCCCTTATTTTTCTTTCACCTGGTAGAGTATTAGAGAATGACGTGGCCGCCTTTCCTTCCACAGCTTCAGAAAGAACCAGATACCAATTTTTACAGCCAGGCAGCCTGGGACCCCTACGGCTGGATTTGAGCTACGGGTCTGACCTCGTCAGAGACTCGATCACTTCACCATTAAGTCACTCGGGGGTCCAACTTTTCTATTTTAACGTAAAACAGAAATATAAAACAAGACTATAATTTCTCCTTGCTGTCATTTTATTTTCATGTTAGACACGCGTCAGACTTTCACGTAAACATTTGATCTTCCAAATGTAGGGCTAATCACTGATGGCAGGCAAAAATAGCAAAGCTGCCTCTTTGTTCTTACCCCTTTTGATAAACGAAATACACGGTCAGTTTGCTTCTGCTTATCGTATGTCGATCACAATATATTTTTTTTTTCTGTATGCCATTGTTAAGTCTGAACAAAATTTGAACTTCATCATAGTGCAGTGAGCGGGAACATTAGCTTTGTCAAATACTGGCAGTTTTCCAGTTATAAACGTTTTATACGATAGAAGAATGTTTATACTTGAAGATAACAATCAATAAACATTTGTATTTGTACAGTTCAGATTTCCGATTTCATAGTTACTTTGTGCCGTACGAACAAAGACTGGACACGCGTGTTCAAGTTTACTCGCTGTGGACTCAAGGATACGCCTGACACTCAAGGAACTTTTCGTGTCTTTCGTATTTTCCTCGTTGATTAACATGCTCGCATCGAAACAGTGTCAGACAAACTTCTTCCTTCCATACGCAGATACTATGGGTTTTCGTATGCAGTTTCTCTCCGCGTCAGTGTATCGGGTGTTCGCACACCCGGGTTCGAACGCAAAGGTAGGCAGCCCAACTCTCAATCATGGAGTGTTGAAGACAATTCACAAACAAATTCGCTTCATTCGTCTCTTGAACCGGCCATGAAAAATGATTCTTTTGACAGCTTAACAGAGGGGAAAAAATCAATAGAACAAGCAACAGATGCTAAAAACCCCCCATAATAGTGCACAGCTCATAGCACACCGTAGACGAGATTAGATGCAAACTCTTCGCTGAACTTACAACCTCTAAGTCACGATCGCCCACGCAACAGAAAACACACACATAAAATACCGATATTAGTGCACGAATATTGTCGATACTGAACTGGTAGATTATAATCATATAAACTCAGTCAAAGAAAAATAATACTGTGCGAGATTTATGAGACTCGAATGTGCGGACGATACCATTGATCTCTAAGTTAATGACGCAGCACCGCCCCATTAATTATAACAGATGTCGAGAAATACGTCATAAACATAATCGATACCACCCTTTGAGCAACATTTGCGATCTTTTCAGCTGAGCATCTCGATTACAGAATGACGATATGAATACCATTCATCAAAAGCGTGTCAAAAGCACAGAAACAATAAGAAACACAATTCTAGAGGTTTATTGTGCCTTCGACAGGTATACACATGAAGACTTTCAGAGAAATGTGGCCAAGACAAAGCAGAATAAATTTCACCCATCTATGAAACCTATAAGCCGCTCAACACGTGTACATGCAACCACGGATATGGTTCTTCTATATATACATATATATACACACACCGTATTTCTTCGATTAAACGCCGGGTATGAAATAGTCGCGTGCTTCAGTTAAACGCGGGCGGGGGGAAAGGATGTCTACGGAATCAATAAACGCATTCCTCAAATAAAAGCCGGGTCTGAATTAATTGCCAGATCAGTACATCGTCTCAGCCTTTCTATAGAAAGACGTACTATATAGGCTATTATCGATGCTACAGAACCGTAATTGGCATTTTGCAAATAAACACCTGCCTTTAAAGGACGCAGGCCTCTAATAAACGCCGTAACACACAGTCCCGCAATGTGATATATGTCACTGTGTGCAAAAGTTGCAGGATAACTTATATTGGTGAAACTGGGCTCACATTATGGGACCGCATGCAGAAACATCTGCACGATATCGGCCAGCATGCTTCGAAACCAGTCCCAATCATTTCAATGGCCCCAACCATAGAGGCAAATCTGATTTTCTGGTAGCAGCCATCAAACAATGTCACGCAGATGACAGAAGCTGCTTAGCGCTTGAGAACCGCTACATTCAGGAATATGAGACGCTGGAACCACATGGTTTGAACTCGTTATTCAGCTACACCTAACATTCTCCTCTTCCACAATCACAATTCCTCCCCACTAAGTTCCACTTCCTTCTCACAGCTTCACATTATAACCCTCTACCCTAACTATAATCAGCTATTTCACCTTCTCCTGGCCAGATTACCATTGTATCACTCATTCTCCCCTCCACAGTTTCCCCACCCACTACTCTCAGTTACGACCTACCTATCACACATCACTAGTCTCCATTTAAATATTCTCTACACTCCAATATACGCATTTCTGAACGCAGCTTCGGACAAGCCACAGCTTCTTACAAGCTAAATGCTCTTTTCATTTTTATTTCAGTTTTTTTTCCCTTTACATATGTGAATTTATAATTTACCTCTCTCTCTATTTCTTCGACCTGCGCGTTTTTGTATGATTGAGGCTCACGCCTAAACGTCATAACTGTGTGCTCGTTAAGTAATAAAGCTGCTCCTACTTTTCCTAGTTTATACATTCTAATAAACATCGAATCACGACAACAATTTTGTGAATAGACGCCGGAGGCATACGAGTGCTGACTGAGAAAAGCAGTATCATAACATATGCTGACTCTCAAGAGGAATATTATAACACATGCTGACTCTTAAGAGGAATATCATAGCATGTACTGACTCTTAAGAGGAATATCATAGCATGCACTGACTCTTAAGAGGAATATCATAACATACGCTGACTCTTAAGAGGAATATCATAGCACATGTTGACTCTTAAGAGGAGTATCATAACATGTGCTGACTCTTAAAAGGAATATCATAGCATGTAGTGACTCTTAAGATGAATATCATAACAATATGCTGACTCTTAAGAGGAATATCATAGCATATGCTGACTCTTAAGAGGAATGAGATCATAAAAGATTTGAAAGGAACATTCTGTCAATAACTGTCAGTTACAGTGCGTATACTGTTTTTCCTAGTGTCACCTGGGTATTCGTCCATCTCTCTGCTAAATATCTGTCTGTTTTTCACACACTCTCTCACTGACTGTATGTCACTCACTGCTTGTTTGTTTTTATAGCTTTGGCTGTCAGCCTGTCTGTTGATCTATCTACCGGCTGTCAGCCTGTCTGTTGATCTATCTACCGGCTGTCAGCCTGTCTGTTAATCTATCTACCGCCTCTCAGCCTGTCTCTAGCTATATCTACCTAGCTGTCTGCCTGCCTGTTGTTCTAGTTACCTAGCTGTCTGCTTGTCTGTTGTTCAGTATACCTTGTTGTCAAACTGTTTTTCTATCTACTTCGCTGTCTGCATGTCCATCCATCCATCCATCCATCCATCCATCCATCCATCCATCCATCCATCCATCCATCCATCCATCCTTCTATACGTTTTACTCGTATCTGTCTATCGGCCTGTATGTTTGACACACAGACTAGAGGAATATATTACAATTTAACAAAGAATTAGCTTCACCAAAGCACAGCTTTAAGCACAACCTTTGCAGTATTTCATTTATCTGCGTGCATCTATTCCCTACGCTAGGCCGGTCTCCACGAAATCTCGACCACAAAAGACAAAATAATGGCAGGGAAATGAATACTTCGACGTCTGCGGACATCAGCACCGCCGGCTTTCACGCCAGCAACTGTTAGAAATCACGTTTAGATGCTATCTATAACGAGTGTTTCTATAACGTCGCTATCTAGAACTCTAGCAGCCTGCTGATATAGTCTGCTGTCTAGCAACTACGTCACGGGAATTCATTTAATACACCGATGGAGGTTTTCTAACCATTCGCCGAAAGAAAGAGCTGAAATTGATCAGGAGATGAAAAACTTGATGACCGATTTTCAACTTTTGTTTTTCCTTATTATGTTTCATCTAAGGAGAAAACTGCCTGTTCTCATGCAGCCACGTGGCACGATAAGTTGTATATAAGACTTCTTTACATACTGTCTGTCATATTTAGCAAGACAAATTCTATATTACTTCCAAGTACAGGTGTACTCAATATTCGATTTGTATTTGTATTCGACCGAATAGCATTGAAATTCGAATATACTTGTTCGGTCAAATACTAAAATGTTTTATTCCGAACATCCGTACTTCCAAAAGTGTATGTGTGTGTGTGTGCGTGCGTGTGTGTGTGTGTGCAACATCTGACAGGAGATACAATAACTGCAACATCTGACAGGAGATACAATAACTGCAACATCTGACAGGAGATACAATAACTGCAACATCTGACAGGAGATACAATAACTGCAACATCTGACAGGAGATACAATAACTGCAACATCTGACAGGAGATACAATAACTGCAACATCTGACAGGAGATACAATAATTGCAACATCTGACAGGAGATACAATAACTGCAACATCTGACAGGAGATCAGTAACTACAACGGATATTCGAGAATGAATAACTTGAAGATATTCTAGAGTGTAACAGTTCTGATATTTGAATAAGGTTTGGCGGAGAATTCTTTGGCGATAAAAATATTTTGTCAGAAACTATTTTTTGGTCAAGTGTATGATAACAGGCTCTTTACAAGCCAGTAAACTGCTTAACACGGAAAGTTTCAGTGTCTTCACGCTCGAAAACAAACATGCTTCAGCCTGTCTGTTGATCTATCTACCGGCTGTCAGCCTGTCTGTTGATCTATCTACCGGCTGTCAGCCTGTCTGTTGATCTATCTACCGGCTGTCAGCCTGTCTGTTGATCTATCTACCGGCTGTCAGCCTGTCTGTTGATCTATCTACCGGCTGTCAGCCTGTCTGTTAATCTATCTACCGCCTCTCAGCCTGTCTCTAGCTATATCTACCTAGCTGTCTGCCTGCCTGTTGTTCTAGTTACCTAGCTGTCTGCTTGTCTGTTGTTCAGTATACCTTGTTGTCAAACTGTTTTTCTATCTACTTCGCTGTCTGCATGTCCATCCATCCATCCATCCATCCATCCATCCATCCATCCATCCATCCATCCATCCATCCATCCATCCATCCTTCTATACGTTTTACTCGTATCTGTCTATCGGCCTGTATGTTTGACACACAGACTAGAGGAATATATTACAATTTAACAAAGAATTAGCTTCACCAAAGCACAGCTTTAAGCACAACCTTTGCAGTATTTCATTTATCTGCGTGCATCTATTCCCTACGCTAGGCCGGTCTCCACGAAATCTCGACCACAAAAGACAAAATAATGGCAGGGAAATGAATACTTCGACGTCTGCGGACATCAGCACCGCCGGCTTTCACGCCAGCAACTGTTAGAAATCACGTTTAGATGCTATCTATAACGAGTGTTTCTATAACGTCGCTATCTAGAACTCTAGCAGCCTGCTGATATAGTCTGCTGTCTAGCAACTACGTCACGGGAATTCATTTAATACACCGATGGAGGTATTCTAACCTTTCGCCGAAAGAAAGAGCTGAAATTGATCAGGAGATGAAAAACTTGATGACCGGTTTTCAACTTTTGTTTTTCCTTATTATGTTTCATCTAAGGAGAAAACTGCCTGTTCTCATGCAGCCACGTGGCACGATAAGTTGTATATAAGACTTCTTTACATACTGTCTGTCATATTTAGCAAGACAAATTCTATATTACTTCCAAGTACAGGTGTACTCAATATTCGATTTGTATTTGTATTCGACCGAATAGCATTGAAATTCGAATATACTTGTTCGGTCAAATACTAAAATGTTTTATTCCGAACATCCGTACTTCCAAAAGTGTATGTGTGTGTGTGTGCGTGCGTGTGTGTGTGTGTGTGCAACATCTGACAGGAGATACAATAACTGCAACATCTGACAGGAGATACAATAACTGCAACATCTGACAGGAGATACAATAACTGCAACATCTGACAGGAGATCAGTAACTGCACCATCTGACAGGAGATACAATAACTGCAACATCTGACAGGAGATACAATAACTGCAACATCTGACAGGAGATCAGTAACTACAACGGATATTCGAGAATGAATAACTTGAAGATATTCTAGAGTGTAACAGTTCTGATATTTGAATAAGGTTTGGCGGAGAATTCTTTGGCGATAAAAATATTTTGTCAGAAACTATTTTTTGGTCAAGTGTATGATAACAGGCTCTTTACAAGCCAGTAAACTGCTTAACACGGAAAGTTTCAGTGTCTTCACGCTCGAAAACAAAACATGCTTCAGTGGTTCTCAGACTCTTTAGCCCTTCAGTCTCATTAGATCTTTCCACCTCCAACAGGAGGAGTACTGCTCTACAGTCTCATTAGATCTTTCCACCTCCAACAGGAGGCGTACTGATCTACAGTCTCATTAGATCTTTCCACCTCCTACTGGGGGCGTACTGCTCTACAGTCTCATTAGATCTTTCCACCTCCTACTGGGGGCGTACTGCTCTACAGTCTCATTAGATCTTTCCACCTCCTACTGGGGGCGTACTGCTCTACAGTCTCATTAGATCTTTCCACCTCCAACAGGAGGCGTACTGATCTACAGTCTCATTAGATCTTTCCACCTCCTACTGGGGGCGTACTGCTCTACAGTCTCATTAGATCTTTCCACCTCCTACTGGGGGTACTGCTCTACAGTCTCATTAGATCTTTCCACCTCCTACTGGGGGCGTACTGCTCTACAGTCTCATTAGATCTTTCCACCTCCAACAGGAGGCGTACTGATCTACAGTCTCATTAGATCTTTCCACCTCCAACAGGAGGCGTACTGCTCTACAGTCTCATTAGATCTTTCCACCTCCTACTGGGGGCGTACTGCTCTACAGTCTCATTAGATCTTTCCACCTCCTACTGGGGGCGTACTGCTCTACAGTCTCATTAGATCTTTCCACCTCCTACTGGGGGCGTACTGCTCTACAGTCTCATTAGATCTTTCCACCTCCTACTGGGGGCGTACTGTCCTTCAGTCTCATTAGATCTTTCCACCTCCAACAGGGGGCGTGCTGCCCTACAGTCTCTATAAATCTTTCCACCGCCAACAAGAGGTGGTACTGCCAAATGTGGGGACTAATGATGTACTTGTTTTCAACACTATACACGCAGACAGAAGAGAGAAGAAGAACGACAATAAATTATTTTTCAGTTTAACTACAGGGGTGAAGACGCTAGCGTAAAGGTTGGCGACCCATAGGTGATATGCTAGCGTAAAGGTTGGCGACCCATAGCTGATATGCTAGCGTAAAGGTTGGCGACCCATAGCTGATATGCTAGCGTAAAGGTTGGCGACCCATAGGTGATATGCTAGCGTCGGTGTTGGCGAACCAAAGACGACCAAGACCCTGCTCAACTTCTCCTTTGGTAACCCTCTCTCTCCCAGTAACAGGGTTTGCCTGGCTAACGGAGAAGGGATCTCCATAGTCCCCATGGCAGTGGGATCTGCTAAAGAAGCACTGCACACCCCTTACTTTTCTTTTAGCCCTTGCAAGGGACTGAAGAAAAGGTCGCCGTAACCCATTCCACGATGATGTACCTGGAGCATTCACCGCGTCGGCTGGAGAGAAGAAGAAGAAGAGGAAGAAGTTCAGAGAGTCAAGAAAATTTGATTATTAATCAGACTTACAAAGGGTGGACTTATTCCTTTCCCTCTTCAAAAGAAGAACCTCAGAGACCTTACTTTTCTCACAAACTCTCCCGACGTTTCTCGACTGAACGAAAGATCGGGTATAAATCTAACACACCAGCAAGTGTTTCGGTGTACGGGCACTAGATACGCGAGTTTCTGAGTGAGACAGGAAAGAAGAACAACTATGTCAGTACAGGGATGTCAGAGATGTTGGAGCTGTGGTTACTCAGCAGACTCACAAATCTCAGGAAGGTAAAGGGAGGGTTGAGGAAAGTCGGAGATAAATAAATTAAATTACAGCTGAACGGAAATGATTTATTGACCAGGGGATGTCAACCAGAGAAACTGAAAATTAACACAGTCAAATAACTGAGAAGTAATGGCAGATAGCGCGAGGAGGCGACACACAGTTGTCCATGAGTAGTATTAAAAATGGAGAAGATGAGGAGTTCTATGATCGTCAAAATCAGTGGTTCCCAAATTTTTTTCGGGTGGTTGTCTCAATTCCTCCCAGACTTTAACCTCCAGTCCCTCCCCAAAACTTTCTTTGCCCATTTGGGTTTGATACGCCTTGCTGCTCTTCTTCCCTCCCCCAATCTGCTAATCATCTATCTTCCCCCCCCCCCCCCCCGCCAAATCCATCATACACACACCGCAGGGAGAGAGGTATCGCCCACTCTGGTCTAAGTCACACTTTGGTCTAAGCCAGTCTTTGGAAAGGTAATGTTCATGTACGATCTCTACGGAGTGTTTTGATGTTGGTTCCACTATGTGCTATGACGGCACTAGGATATGGGTTCCACTACTTGCTATGACGGCACTAGGATATGGGTTCCACTACTTGCTATGACGGCACTAGGATATGGGTTCCACTACTTGCTATGACAGTACTAGGATGTGGATTGCACTACTTGCTATGACAGCACTAGGATGTGGATTCCACTACATGCTATGACAGTACTAGGATGTGGATTGCACTACTTGCTATGACATACTAGGATGTGGATTCCACTACTTGCTATGACATACTAGGATGTGGATTCCACTACTTGCTATGACATACTAGGATGTGGATTCCACTACTTGCTATGACATACTAGGATGTGGATTCCACTACTTGCTATGACATACTAGGATGTGGATTCCACTACTTGCTATGACAGTACTAGGATGAAGAGAGAACAATGACTGAAGGTAAGTTGCACTGACTGAACACACGTTTGTAGAATTCATATTCTGCCTCAAGGTTAGATAGATAGATAGATAGATAGATAGATAGATAGATAGATAGATAGATAGATAGATAGATAGATAGATAGATAGATAGATAGATAGATAACTTTATTATCTTGTGTCATGTCCACAGGGAAGTTTGGCTGCGGCAGACCTCTTGCTTGCTCTGTTCTACTTCCTCTGTTCTACTTGTTCTGTTCTACTTGTTATGCTCATTAACAAATGCTGAATAACTGTGATTGAGTGAAAGTAATATGATGAAGGGCAGAATGTTAGACGGGCCTGCGTGCCCAATTCTTAACCCTTCGAAAATGTACGTTCGTTTGTTCGTTCGCTACTTCCTTGTGCCCAGGCAAACTTATTCCTGTCCATCTTTTGATGTTGTCCGCTCATCCGTAACGTTGTCATCGCTCTGTTCTTTTCCTTTCAACTAATTCCACCAATAATAATAACTAATATCTTGTTATATGGAAGCGAATCATGGACAATAGGCAAGTCTGCACAAAAATAATTGGAAGCAACAGAAATGTGGTTTATTAGAAGAATGTTGCGAATCCCCTGTACAGCAAAAATAACTAATGAAGAATGTATGAGAAGAGCTGGAGAGACAAAAAAACCTTGTCAAAAAGATAAGAGAGAGACAATGTACTTTCATAGGACATGCAATGAGAAGAGGGGGCATTTAAAACATTATAACAACAGGAAAAATAGAAGGAAGAAGATCAAGAGGAAGACCAAGAGAAATGATAGTCTGACGAGATGGTGTGAGAGGAGATCACCAACTGAGCTGATGGCCTGCATGAAGGATCGTGTACTCTGGAGAAGCATATTAGCCAACGCCAGTCGGCACGGCACCTGATGATGATGAATAATTCCACCAAATATGGTTTTCATTACAGTATATACTTCTGGATATGGTCAAAATAATTTAGGTACTTGATGTTATTATCTTTTACGTTATTTCTCTCTTCATTTTCATTTCTATCTTTGTCCTGTTTGCTGTCAGTTTTATATCCCCCCCCCCCCCCCAAGTTGTCATATTTCAATGGCCTGGGATTTTTCTCCCATTTTCATATTTAATACCAGACTTCTGCACACTGAAACAAATCGTTGCCTGCAAACAAATATTACAGTCATCAAAAGTGTTAATTTCTCGAGTATTTTGTGAGCAAACATCATTCTATACAGCTGAAATATCACATGATCACCAAAACCGAAAACAGGAATTAAAAAACAGAACTACAAAAACAAGGAGAATGCTGAGCAATATGGAGCACTGAGTTAAAAGAAAAGATGAAACAGACGAAAAGATAAAGAAACAATTTAAATTTCAAGAAGAAATAACTAAAAATACGAACACAAGACAGATAAAGCACTTCTCACTAATCATCTATACACAGAGAACCATCTAGTAGGAAGAATGTTCAAAATAAACAGAAAAGTTCAAGGAATTTAATTTTCGTGTAAAAAGCCCAGGGAACAAGTTGGGAGGAAACATTCTGAGATGAGCAAGAGACCTCTCGATGGGATTTAACAAAGATAAAGGACAGAAAGGGCTGGATGTACATTGCATCCAATGTCCTGTCTGGAGACACCATCTAGTGATTGTGAATATTTCATAGTGGTTGTTTCTTGGTACAAATTTCTACAGATATGAAACAAAGAGATTTTGGGAAGGTAACGTAACAGAGTATAATGTTGTATGGTTAGAACTCGAAAAAAAAATATATTAGACAAAGCAGCACTAGATTTTAGACATGAGAGAAAGTAAAACGAAATGAGAATTTTCTGGGACTAGAACCACGGAGTCCGGTAGGACGAGCAACCGTCTGTCTAGTCAGGAGAGAACAGCACATTAATCAGCTTAACTATCTCTTCGCTATCTCTTCTTGCTACCTCAGTACAGTATCAGCTCTAAAGTTTGTTTTAAAAAAATACTCAGTTTTTCTGGTTTCTTGATGTTTTTTTTTATCGAAAGTCTGTTCTTGCACCATTGTATTTCTATCCTTCATGATGTTCTCGCGACGATAACTTCGATTTTGTGAATTTCTCTGTATTATTGAGAATAAAGATGACAGTTCTAGAGTGACTGTAAAGTTGTTAGGGTCAGCTAATCACAGCTGGCCAAGGCTCTGCCCCCGCCCCATCTCGCCGTTGCTGCGTCCGGTAAGAGGCTCATTTTAAACATCGGGGCCAGTGGTCGTTATGGTTCCCATGGCCACGACATCAGAGAGAAATTTTGAAAAAACAGTGCAAAATTATTTCCTCTCCCCTCTCACTCATTTGATTAGCTATTCTGTTTTCATTCACTACTGCTCCCTCCCACCCCCATATTTATTCAACAGGAGAAGCCATCCGGACCCTACTACCGCACAACTCTGTGAGTCCTGGACCAATGCAATAGCTAAGCCCTGTCCTCTTCCTTTTCACTGTGCCTGCAGTGGCAGCAGAGTCTGGAGTGAAGCGTTGTGCATCCTGTTGCTTTCTAGTTTAACTCTCAGCGTTACAATTTAGTCACCGCAGTCCGCTCTCTATCGGACACGACACGTGTGGTTCGACGTCTTCGCCGCAGCTAATACAAAGAGCATCCTGCCCGGGAGTTCCAGAGAGATGGAACAGAACAAGACCTAAAGGAGCTGGTCCGCATTGTTTAACGGAGAAAGTTTGTGCTGTCTTGTCTGTAACAGTTTGAACTTATGCAAATAGTGGAATGAAAATTTCTAAAACAGGCACGTCATAAATCTCAGATCACTCTGTTGGTCTTTAATAGACCGTCAGAGAAAAGAAAACTCAGCCCATTCGCCACTGCTACCAACAAAGCAATTCAGTATAGCTTTATCATACAAAGTCTGCATTTCTCACGACCAGGCTCCATGGGACGGGGGGGGGGGGGTCTAGCCGCTGTATTGCCCCGAGGCCAGGAGATGGTCTGGAATGCTTGGGGTGGGGAGGGGCCGGAGTGGATGGGGAAAAAAAGATGAGAGATGAGGAATTTTGCACTAGCTTATAGCATTTCTCTCTGGGCTGAAGACGTTGTCAGATTAGGCAATCAGCGACCCATAGCTGATATGCTAGCGTCAGAGTTAGCGAACCATAGCTGATATGCTAGCGTCAGGGTTAGCGACCCATAGCTGATATGCTAGCGTCAGGGTTAGCGACCCATAGCTGATATGCTAGTATCAGGATTAGCGAACCGAAGCTGACCAAGACCCTGTCCCTCCTCTTCGTCTGTACCCCTAATAACAGGGCTAGGTCTGGCTAACGGGGCAGGGATCTCCACAGTCCCTATGGTGATGGAGTCTCTTAAAGAAACATTGCACACCCCCTGCTTTTTAGCTGTACTCCGAGAGTAAAAAAACAGCTGCCATAACCTGCTCCTATGCCGATACGATGCTGTGCTTCAACACCTCTACAGCACCAGCTGCAAAGAACACCAGCTGGCAGTTACAGGGATATTGCACAAGACAAGGCAAGACAAGACAAGATAAGGCAAGACAAGACAAGATAAGGCAAGGCAAGGCAAGACAAGACAAGACAAGACAAGGCAAGACAAGGCAAGACAAGACAAGACAAGAACATTTCTTTCGGAGACCCTGCTCTATAAATCCCCATGGAGAAAAACAAAGTTGATGGATGAGACTGCAGTAACTGATGACTCTCAAGGGAATGACATTAGTGAACTTCCAGAAAACGATGAGTTCAGACGTTAGACTAAAAGCAGCATACACGGTCTCTGCAAGGCAGACATTGTTGTGCAAATCCTTAGAACTAGTGAAAACAGTCGAAAGATCACTGCACATACTAAGGGATTCTGCGAAGGAAGCCACCTCATTCAAAGAGGAAGTTGAGGTTTATTAGACAGAAAAAAAAATGGAGTTGCAAGAGCAAAGCAAGAAGGCCTAGCAACTGTGTTCGATCTCGCCAATCGAATATTTGCAGGATCAATAACAAGAAACGTTGTTTACCTAAATTTGTCTGTAGTTCTACCCAAATGCTTCATCTTCTGAATCTGTATATAGATTTCTACAGAGTTCAGTTTAAATAAGGTCTTTCATTCAGATATGTTATGTGCACGTGTAATACTACATGACTGTGTAAATGATTTCTGTATAGGTGACTGTAAATTTCTGTAGAGATTACTGTAGATAAGAACATACATTTCTGTAGAAGTGACTGTGGACTAGACTATAGATTTCTGTAGAAGTGACTGTAGACTAGACTATAGATTTCTATAGAAGTGACTGTAGGCTAGACTATGGACTCGTGAAAAGATTACTGTAAGCTAGAAAGTGATTATAGACTATACTAATAATTTCTGTACTGGTAAATGAAGACTGCACTGTGGATTTCTGTGGTGGTCACTGAAGATTAAACTATTGACATCTATAAAGGTGACCGTAGACTATGGAATTAACAGAGGTGACTGTGTAAATAGAGTATAGATATTTCAAGAGGTGACCGTACGCCCTGTGGTCCACCCAGTCTCTAAAACTGGGTACCAGAAAAAACTGGGTTGGTAAATGCGGCCAGGCGTGATTAGATAACATTACACTTTCATGTGCCTAAGGTTGTGATAACACGGGCCTAACACCGTATCCCCAATATGCCTTGACGACATGGAAATGAGGATATTACCTTTTATCTCTTTGACTGTAAACTACACTCAAGATATCTGTACACGCGATTTGTAACATCGCTTTGTTTCTAACGTAAACTTCCATTGGCGTCTGATATCTTGACTGAAAAGAAACTTCCCAGACATCTAATAAAAGTTGTCCGTAGGGGGTTATCGATTTCACCCAGTAAAATTGCGAAATGTTAAAAATACGACCACCTATAAACCAAAAAGTGTAAATCATTCGGAAACGAAAATTGATACGTCAGCAAGAGCGAAAGTAACAGAAACAAGACATAAACTGAAGCAAAGGCATAGAAGTTTTAAACAAATGATAAAGAGAAGACGAAGAAAGAATGATAACAGGTATTCTAAAGCAGGATGATCTGATGTAGCGAATACTAGAAATTCCTGCTTGGGCTGTGAAACAACCTGTTTGTCAAGAGTTGTCGCGCATAGTCTGACCTAATACATCTTTTTTTTTCTTTTCTTTTCTTTTCTCTTTTCCTCTCATTTTAGACTTTTGCTCTTAAGAAAATAATTAAGTAAAGGCTACGAAAGACGAGAGATGTGGAACTTTAATTTTAGGACAGACAGACAGACAGACAGACAGACAGACAGACAGACAGACAGACAGACAGACAGACAGACAGGCAGGCAGGCAGGCAGGCAGGCAGGCAGGCAGGCAGACAGACAGACAGACAGACAGACAGACTTTATTGTATAATCTGAACAAAATTTCTGTCTTTTTACTGGGAAGAGAATTTCATTTTTTTTCTGAACAAAATATCTGAATACGCGCATATGTATGTGTGTGTTTATGTGTGTGTATATGTATGTATGTATGTATGTATGTGTGTGTGAGAGAGATATGTTTCATTCTGAGATCCCACAATGACCTTTAAATGTCTGTGCTCCACAGACAACATGAAGATAGAGGGTGAGCACTGTTAGAAGGCCGCTGAACTCCGTATCACTCAACAGTGCTGCTCACGCTTTTCTGGCCTCACACGTCAGTGGGTCCGAGAATGTCGACAGGCAACGATAGCAAGAGTTCAAGCCACTGGAGCGCCTTCGTAATGACTGCGCCTTCTCGTGGAGCACACACACACAAGTTTTGTTCATTCATCATCTTTTAGCCCTAAAGGACATTGCTAGAGTACCAGTCAAGTGGTGTTTTCTGATATCATCAACATTAGATACTGACGCGATCAACATTAGATACTGACGCGATCAACATTAGATACTGACGCGATCCGTCGTAAGTTTTTTTTTTGTTTTTGTTTTTGGTTTACTGAAAGTGCAGTAAGTTGCATTTTTCTGTTCTGAACATGTATGGAATATATAAAAGAACATTTTCTGCTGATCATGTTTGAAATATATAAAAGAACTTATTTTTCTAAACCTTTTTGGAATATAAGAAAAAAATTTGTATGAACATATTTGGAATATATAGTAGGATATTTTTTTCTGAACGTGTTTGGAATGTATAAAAAATAAAATAGAATTAATCTTTTATTTGGAGTATATAAAAACGGAATTAATCTGAAAATAGATTAAGTGTAGATAATGAATAAAGATGTGTTCACGACTGATTTAATGTTTAACTCCGAAGTCATGATTTTCTAGTTATTATCTCCCAACAAAGCAAAAATGTAGTATCGCAAATGTTGAACATCAGTGAGGTAATCATTTTATTTTCGAGATACTGATTATAATATCTCAACTTGCATGTCTGTGTTCCTTGATAAGGACAGGTAATAATGACTTGAGATATTTATCTGTAGTCCTTTGAAAAGAGCATAGATTATAATGATTGTAGTTCTGTATCTGTAGCCTCACCATGGGGACATAGGAAACTGGTTTTAGCTCTATATCTGTGATCCTGTGATAGCAACAAAAGATTATAATTGTACTTCTGTATCTTTATCGTGTTATAAGGCCATAAACTATAACGATTGTAGTTCTGTATCTTTATCGTGTTATAAGGCCATAAATTATAACGATTGTATCTTTGTATCTTTATCGTGTTATAAGGCCATAAATTATAACGATTGTAGTTCTGTGTCTTTGTTGTGTTGTAAGGCCATAAATTATGACGAATGTAGTTATGTATTTTTATCATGTTATAAGGCCGCAGATTATAACGATTGTAGTTCTGTATCTGTAGCCCTATGATAAAGACGTAGGTTATAATGATTGTAGCTCTCGTTCTGTAGCCTTTTCACAAGGTCTTAGATTACGTTGTAAACCCGCGGAAACATATTTCATTTGTTTTTTTCTGTTGGGTTTTCTCTAAATTCTTACACAACCTGCAATTGCTATATTGATTCTAGTTTGTTTTTTGTGTTTTGTTTTATCTCTTTCATCTAGTCTGAAGAATTATCATTCAAAAACAGCACTTCCAAAACAGAAACGAATTTTCTGATATAGATTCAGTGACTAATGCGATGCTGTCATAACATTTAGGGGATGTGATGTTGGTGTCTACACTTTTCTTGACATTGTGGGGCATAGATTATATCACAATGGCTACATTTTCCTTCCCTGTTCCGCAAGAAGATATTTTCCCATTTCTGCCTATGTTTGTGTGCCTCCAGCCAGCATTGAACTGCTGACCTTTACCACGACAGACCATGCTCTAACCATTTTCCTATTCAGGCCCAAAACCTAATATAATTAACAGTTACCACCACTGTTCCATTTCTCTGGAAAGAATTTCTGTTTTTTTTTTTAAAATTTAATTAAAATAAATTCTTCTTAATACTGTTTATTGTCGATTTTAGATTCGAAGCTGTCGTAAATGTTGGTTTGTATTTATAGTTCTGAGTTATTCTAAAACGCTGTCTTATAATTATCTCCCCCTTTCTCCTATTCCAGACCCACCTTTCAAAGCAGTGGTTCCCAAAATTCTTTCGACTACCGCCCCTTGTCTCCCAAGCTACATCTCTAGTGTCTCCCTACTCTTTACCACTCCCCCCCCCCCCCCATCTCTCCAAATATTTTTTGCTCATGTGGTTATGGCGTCCCCTGCCGTTTCCCTTTCCATCACCGCTCGTGGATATTTTCAACGCCTTAATGGGATGAAATCTTCACACTCTGGGAACCACTGGTCCAAAGGAACACATAAAAAAATGTTCACAGGTCGAAGTTTTTTTTTTTTTTTTGGAAGGGGGGGGGGGGGTGCACTAATACACATGAATTTTAGTGATGGAAATAAAATGAAAAAAGTACGGATTTTCTTTTTAGATCTTTAAGTCCGTAGTTATGAGATAAACATTTCTGTGAGATGAAAAGAAAAAGAAAGAAATGCAATACTCGCCACACAGTGCGAACGAGAGAGAGAGAGAGAGAGAGAGAGAGGAGACAAGCAGAGATATAGGCAGAGAGACAGAGATATAGCAGAGATAGAGAGGAGACAGACAGATATATAGGCAGAGAGACGGAGATATAGCAGAAAGATGGAGGAGACAGAGAGAGATATAAGCAGAGAGACAGAGAGAGAGGAGACAGACAGAGATATAACCAGAGAGACAGAGATATAGCAGAGAGAGAGAGAGAGGAAACTGACAGAGATGTAGGTAGAGAGACAGAGATATAGCAGAGAGACAGACAGACAGATAGAGATATAGGCAGAGAGACAGAAATATAGCAGAGAGACAGACATAGAGAGAAAGGAGACAGACAGAAATATAGGCAGAGAGACAGAGATATAGCAGAGAGACAGACAGAGAGAGGAAGGAGACAGACAGATATATAGGCAGAGAGACAGAGATATAACAGAGAGAGAGAGGAGACAGACAGAGACATAGCAGAGAGACAGAGGTATAGCAGAGAGAGAGAGAGGGGGGGGGGGAGAGAAACAGAGAAATAGACAAAAAGAGAGGGAGAGAGAGTCATTTGCTCGTACTTCTCTCGTAACCCCCCTTCCCCTCCCCCACCTCACCCCTGCCCCTCATAGCCATACTTTTTCTTCTTTCTCCCTCTTTTGCTCGCACTTTTCTGCTAGAAAACGTTGCCAGGATAATCTTCCTCGGACGAGGTGAACTGCTGGCGTGCTTTGTTTTTTGTGTCAGTCTGCTCATAATTTCTTCTTGTGATATCATCTATCCACCTTTTCTAGCACGTCCACTGCTTCAAGTTCCTTCCATTCTAGTTTTATAGGCCAAGTTTTCAACCAGTTTTATTCCATGTTTTTTTCCCTGCATACACCTGGACTGCGTTTTTATGAAAATAGAAAAAGTAAAACTGTCTCCGTCTCTCTCTCTCTCTCTCTCTCTGTGCCTCTCTCTGTCTCGCTGCTACTCTCTGCCTCTTTATTTCTCTCTGTCTCTCTATTTCTCTCTGTCTCCCTGCCTCTCTATTTCTCTCTGTCTCCCTGCCTCTCTATTTCTCTCTGTCTCCCTGCCTGCCTCTGTCTCTCTCTGTCTCACTGCTACTCTCTGCCTCTCTGTTTATCTCTGCCTCTCTGTTTCACTGCCCATCTCCTTCTCTCCCTCTCTCTCTGTTTCTTTGTGTATCTTTCTCTGTCTATCTCTCTCTCTCTCTCTTTCTCTCTTATAACTTTAAACTTTGTCAATATCTGTTTGATGTGGACTATGTGCCTCCCTAAGCATAGTCTAAAGTAGTTTAAAGTATGGGTTGAGTGTTGTAAATTTTTTAAAATACTGCTTTTCTATAAATTTGTTAGTTTTGAATGAATGTAAGAATGCAAGTCTATTTCATGTTGTTGCATAAATCAGAGGGTAGAGTGTATGGGCATGAGATAAGTTTATTATTTATTTATGTAATCATTTAATGTGTCATCATAATTATTATGCTCATTAACAAATGCTGAATGGATGAATGGATGTGACTGCGTGAAAGCTGTATAACGAAGGGCAGAATGTCAGACGGGCCTGTGTGCCCAATTCTTAACCCTTTGAAAATAAAGTATGTTTGTTCATTCGTTCGTTCGTTCTCTCTCCCATACTAGGACAAATATTTGTCACACAAACAGAATCACGCCTGTCTCTTCCAGTCTTGTTGACTGCTTAAATCAGTCATGTTATCTGGCTTGTATACAGATTTTGTTCGTTTTTTCTTTGCCTTTTTTTTGTCTTTTCCAAAGTCAAATTCCCGGCACTGGTTTAATAAATTTCGTATAGGAATGGAATTTACCAGTTCCCCCCCCCCCCCCCCCCCACAGTCATGTGAATCTCCGAGTAAGTCAGTGTATGAATAGTCTGATAGATTTTTCATGGTTTGATGGAGTGTAGTTCACAAGGTTTCGATGACAGATACCATCTGTTGTGTGAAAATGCTTCCGATGTTGAACTCTTCCACGGATGTACAAACGGTTGTTGAGCTATTGTCCTCTAGATTAACTGCGACGCTCTGAGATGTTGTGATAAGATTGTTCTAAGCGATAAAATGTTTTTTTTTTTTTTAGAAAAAATTGTATCGTTAAAATTACTTCTGCTTTCAGGAAAATTTGAGTATTAACGTTATTTCTGTTTTATTGAAAAATATTAGTAGTAACGTTATTCCTTTTTTATTGAAAATATTAGTATTAACGTTATTTTGCTTTATATAAAATGTTTGTATTAAAGTTATTTCTGTTTTATATAAATGTTTATATTAAAATTATTTGTGTTTATATAAAACATTTGTATTAAAGTTATTTCTGCTTTATATAAAATGTTTATATTACAAAGTTATTTCTGTTTTATATAACATTTTCACTCTAAAGTTACTTATGTTGTATAGAATATTACTAGCATTAATGTTATTTTTGTTATTCAGTAAATTTTGAGCGTTATTGTTGTTGTTGTACTTTTAGTTATAATTTTCTCACTGCCCTGTTCCCTGTTATTCTTCATACTCCTTATAGAAAAGAAAACGGTGTTTTATGGACATTCTTTGTCTGTTTGTAGTTTATGGCTTCTCTTTACAGAAAAGTAACCAAAACAAACGACTGTTAACTTGTACAGATTGACTCCAGGTGTGTGTGTTGTCAATGTCTTTAATTATTGAATTGTGATGGGTAATAAATTCACTATTGAATACCAAATATAATCACCGCAGGCTATAGTCTTGGCGCATTAATTTCTCATTTGGTTTTTAAAAGCTATGTCATGGTGGACTTTTTTTTTGTAATGGGTGACACTTCACCTGCTCCCTGTACTGACATTGTACACAGTTGAATATATACCAAGGGTTTCTAAGTGGCGGCCCACGGAGCCCGTCTTTCAAGGACCCTGAAGTTATTTTGAACATGTAATTTATTTTTATTAAAATTAACATTTCTTTTCTCCAAAACGTGTGAAAACACTTTTAAAAGATCAGAGAAGCTAATTATTTGCAATCAGCCTAACTTTACTTTATAATTTGTCACTTTTTCTCATTATTACTTAAGTTGGTAGTAGCTAGTCTGATATCAGATGCGGCTCGCATCTCGATTTCTGTACAGAGTTGTAGCCCTTGAGGACACTGAGCTAGGACACCCCAGATGTATGCTGTAGTATGTCATCTCCGGAAACGGAGTGTGCTAATTATTTAGGAAACTGACAAGGCCGCTCAAAAAGGAATATAGGTTATAATGATTGTACTAGGGACTAGGGAGAAATTTATTTATGAGGGAAATGAACAGAGTTTGTTATATTTTTGTTTTGTTTTGGTGTTTTCTTGGTGCTGATGTGTGAAGTACGCGTACTTCTTCATCCTGGTCAACAGTGGGACTTTCTACACGGTGATAGAATTTGTCCAGATGCCTATTTCTTAGCTCTACTTCGAGATTTAATTGAGGCCATTGTAGCCCACTTCTATCAGACTCAACGCCTGCATTTTAAAGTTTTTCAGTAAATGTGACCGCACAAAGCTGGGGCCAGCTACCCCAACTCCGTTAAGAAAGATCAGTGTTACGGGGCAGACAGAGACGCCTAGAAACTGGACGGATAAAAATGCATTACGACCTTGGAACGTCAAAAATATTATGAGATTTGGAGCATGGAATATAAGAACCATATACAGACGAGGAGCAGCTAAAGAATTAGCAGATGAACTAAGTATGTATGATATGGACGTTACAGCATTACAGGAAATCACATGGCTTGGAGAAGATATGGTACTAGTATACGGAGGTATTAGCAATGGAAGTCATGAACGTGGAACAGGTTTGCTGTCAAGAGAAAAGTATGGGACTTGGTGATGGACTTCAGTGCCACCAATGAAACAATCGGCAGTCTCCGCATCAAGGGAACAAAGAAAAGTATAACAATGGTTAATGTGCATGCACCAACAGAAGATATAGAGGATGAAGTCAAAGAAGAATTTTACAATACGTTAAAAACACTAATAGAAAAGACTCAGAAGCATAATATGCGGATAATACTAGGAGACTTCAGTGCAAAGGTAGGAAAGGAAGAATCACGCAGACACATCACAGGAAAAGAAAGTCTGCATGAAACATCTCATGATAATGGATGGAGGCTGATAAATCTGTCAGAAGCTTATGGAATAAGAAAAAGTAGCACGCAATTTAAAAATAAGAACATCCATAAACAAACATGGGAATCACCCGATAAACTAACATGCAACCAGATAGACCATGTTTTAACTGATACCAAGCACATAACAAACATACTTCAGATCAGAAGTTACAGAGGAGCTGAACGTAGCAGCGACCACTGTCTTGTCGAAGTTAAACTAAAACTCAGACTGAAGAAAAAAAATTATAGTAAATTTTAAAAAAGCTCAATAATAAATAGAGATGCTTTAAAAAGAGAAGAAATAAAGAGAAATTCGGAAAAGAGCTAACCCATAAGATAAACACAAGAGGGAATGAAAAAAATAAAAGCATTGATGACAGATGGGAAGATATAAAAACCACTCTAAAGAACATAGCACAAGAATGCCTGAGAGTCAAGACCATAAATAAAAGAAATAACTGGTTCGATGTAGTCTGCAGGAGGCAGTCATAAAGAAAAGACAGCGAGACAGATATTGCTGAATGACATGAACAACAAAACAAATGAGGTGAAGTACCACTCATAATGTAAAGAAACTCAAAAAGTTATTCGCGAACCAAAACGACAATATATGAAGGACATGGTAAGCGAGATACAGACATGCCATCAAAATAAGAATAGCAGGGAATTCTATAAAGAACTGCGAAAAGTAAAAAGTCAAGCAAGGGCTTGAAGGTTAGTAATGGAAACATGATAAACAATGAAGAGAAAATCTTTATCAGATGGAAAGAATATTTTGAAAAACCACTAAACTGTGAAGACGCTATAAACATATTACCATGCGAAGGAGGAAAAATATACGTAGAAGGAACAGCTGTTGAAGACGTAAACCAATTTGCATACCTCGGCAGTTACATAGACCAGGATGGTGACACCAGAAAAGAATTTAGAATTTGAATTGCAAAAGCAGCATTGACTTTCAAGAATCTTGAGAACATCAAAAGTTATAAGCACAAAAAACAAGTCAAGATTATTCAATTCAAATGTAATATCCACCCTCTTTTACGCATGTGAAAGCTAGAAAACAACTAAAGAAATAGACAAGAAATTAGACTCTTTTGAAAACAAATGTTTAAGGAAAATGCTCGGTATAAAGTAGAACGAATTCAAGAACAACACAGAGATAAGACAGATGAGTGAATAACAACCTGTCTCATGGGTGATCAGAAAAAGAAGGACATACAACATATCGGTCAGGTGACGAGAAGAAACGATCAGATAATCCCAAAACAAGCTATCAAGTGGAACACAACAGGCCGAAGAAAAAGAGATCGACCACGCGAAACTCTAAAGAGGACATTGTTAAAGGAGGCCAAATTAGTAGCATAAAATCCCTTGATGAGGTTGAAAAGCTCCCCGAACTATCATGCGAGCCCTGTGTGACGTTTAACGACACGGAAAGAATGTAAGATGTACGATGACTTGCGAATCTGAAATAGAGGAACCAGACTTAGAAGAAGTCATCTACATTATCATGCTTTTACGAAACAACAAAGCAACGGGTTCAGACTGAGAGAAGAAAAACTCCCTAGTGGATGGAGAGAATCATTACTGCTCCCTGTTTTTAAAAAATGGCGTTAAGAGCAAGTGTGAAAGCTACAGAGGAATATCCTTACTACAAACAAGCTACTTTTAAATAGATTAAAACCATACAGCGAGAACATACTGAGAGACTATCAAGCAGGTTTTAGGAAGAATAGATCAATAGTAGAAGAAATATTTTATCTACGTCAAAGAGCAGAAAAGTACTGAGAATGTGGAAAATAAGTACATAATATCTTAATTGACTTCAAGAAAGCTTATGACAGCATAAATAGAAGCAGCTTATGGAAAATTATGAAAGAATTTGAGATACCTAATAAATTAATATGCTTGAAGGATGCTCAAAATATAGTATAAAGAAAGAAAGTCAGAACCCTTCTAAATTAAGAACTGGTTTAAAACAATGTGATACATTACCTCCTTTACTATTCAGTCGCGTACTAGAAAAGGTAATTAGAAAAGTGAAAGAAGAAAGCAGTACGGAAGAACAAGCTAAAATACTAGGATACGCTGATGACATCGACCTGGTGGGGGAAATTATGCTAGAAGTCATCAATACCTGCATACACCTGAGAAATGTGGCACTAAAAGAGGGCTTGACAATTAGCCAGGATAAGACAGAGTATATGAATTTATCAAGAGATCAGAGGCAGAAAGATCCAGATTATATAAATGTTGGAGAGATGGTTATTAGGAAAGCAGGAACATACAAATATCTAGGCACAACCTTCAACAGAAGCAACACGGTAAGCGAGGAAGTTAAAAGCAGAATACTTCGCCTTTGCAACACCTGTTAAAATCCAAAATCCTGTCCCAAAATTTCCAAATAACAATTAACAAAACTATAATAAGACCAGCCGTCATGTACGGATCCGAAAACGTGGAGTGCAACAAAGAAAGATGAACAACAATTGCAGATCTTTGAGAACAAGATCCTAAGAAGAATCTCTGGGCCGATAAAGGATACCAACAGTGGAGAATGGAGAGTTAGAAAGAACACTGAACTGAAGAGCTTATTTAAATCCCAACGAATTATAAATGTGTTGAAACTGAACAGACTACGCTGGTTGGGCCATATAGAAAGAATAGAAGAGAACAGACAAATGAAAAATATGTATACGCAAGAGATGATGGAAACAAGACCAAGGGGTAGACCAAGACAGAGATGGAGAGACAACATAGAAGAGAATATAAAAGAAGTTGGTGTCACCAACTGGAGAGAGAAGACCGAGAATAGAGAGGAATGGAAGCGAACTTTATCTGCAGCAACGAGCCCTAATGAGTCGGAAAAGTGAAGAAGAAGAAAAAGTGAATGCACAATGACTATGGTTATCATTTACTGGTACATCTACAATTAAACAGCTAACCAAAAGGTGTGATGTCAACCAAGCAAAGGTTACCAGCTACTGGTACATCTACAATTAAACAGCTAACCAAAAGGTGTGACGTTAACCAAACTAAAGTTACCAGCTACTGGTACATCTACAATAAAATAGATAACGAATGCAAAGGAAAGCAGAACAGTGACACGTTATCTGCAGATGCAGATATTATATACGAGGTTTGCGCATAATAAAGCCGATGATGGCGCAAAAGGTTGGATTGTTAGCCGCTAAAAATACAAAGCACTTCAGACGCTAAAGAAAGAAAAAAATACGAAAATACGTGTAACCACAGAACATAATGAAACCATTTCCGCCTCTCTGTTCTAATTCATAGTTTGTGTTATCTGTAGACACATCAAGTCTTTTTTTTTTTTTTGTAATGAAGCATAAAAGCGGCATTGGACATTCATCTCAGTGTGATTTTGAATTCTCAGTTTGCTTACAAGTAACTGATCTTGTTAACGAATATATGATCAATGTCACCGTTTTCTATTTCTTATTTGTTCCTCTTGCCTCCTGTACAATATTTTCTGGCTTCTGTATTTAGTCCGGACGTCTGGTTCAGTCATCGATCAAGAACATGCTGAACCCATGAACAAAATACAGCCAACCAATCAATCAATCAACCTATCAACCAAAAACACACACACACATACTGATGTGACCAACAACCTCGAACGCAGAAGAAGAAGTATAGGGAGATATTGTAGAATCCATCTCATCAATATATGGAGAAAGATAGAGTCCATCTGATAACTATAGGAAGAAAGATAAGAGCATCTCATCACCACAGGGAGAAAGATAAGAGTCCATCTTACCAGTATACAGAGAAAGATAAGTCCATCTTATTACATGACCTAACATTTACATGTCTGTTTTACTTATGTAACTGTTGTACCCTCTCATTCAATGTATCCTGATCCCTGCCCAGGAAGTAAGTAGATAAAGCTTTCCTGTGATCGGACTCGCTTTCTCATCACCTTCTTTCAGTCAGTGAGAAAAATAGTTTAGGGGGAAAAAAGAGGGAAATATCCCGAGTTGTTTAACCAGAAAGTAATGAACACGAAAACTTAGAAATGTTTTTCATTTTAAAAATAAACTTGACGTGGTTACTCTTGCTTGCCGTTTTAGAGTTGCCCTAAGACGGTTACTGTGGTTTCATAAATGTCCAAGAACGGCGAAAAGAACATTCTCCGTCTGTGAACAACTGTTTGTGGTAGATGCAGTTTGGTTCTGAGATTTTTGTTCGTAAATCACCACGTAATATATAGCTAAAAATAGTTTCAGCATTTGTTTCCCGTACAACTGCTCTGTGCCTTCTTCGTCACGTTCCATTCATTAAAATAGGAAACATGTCCTATTCATCTACAACAGGAAGCATGTCCCTTTCTTCTACAATAGGAAACATGTCCCATTCATCTACAATAGGAAACACGAGCATGAAGTTGAGCATCACTCAGAATAAACGTAGAAAACAATGTTTGCACGCAAGTTCTAAGTAAGTTTATACGTGTCAGAATGACATTCCGGCACTAATGGAACAGAAGTAAACAAAGGTGTATGGTTTAGTTTCACAACAGGAGATAAAGGGAAAAAAAGGAAAGGGAACAGAAACGACGCAGTGAATAATAAAACGAACAACTAGAAATGAAAATTATACAGTAATAATCCAATATTTTGGCAACAGGCCTTCGTCAATCACCACAGAAATGACAAGAAACCAGATAAATACACGAAAAGCCAGTCGGAACTTAGGTATTTGAAATCCTCCTAATGTGAAAGTCGACCGTAGAATGAGCGTAGATGAAGAACAAGCAAGAGCAGAAATAAAATAAGGCTATTGTGTGATAGATGAAAGGATAGATATAATGTTGAAGACGCTCTTCTGGCCAATAACGTAACACATCATAGACAGGATGGCAAAAATATTGGCTGGGAAGCGTCTTTCAATACTCACAATATATTTTTTTCTGAAAGAGAACACAGACTGATAGCGGATATTAAGGAACAAACGGACATGTCTGGATTGGAGAAAAGAGAGGTATATTACTCACTGAATCTGGTAAAATTTTAAAAAAAAAATAAAAGCACAGAGCAAGAAGACACGTTAAAACATGGCCAGAGAGGAACCAAACAATAGAAGAAGACAAATGATTTGTTGTTGTTGGCAAAACACTTCTACCTAAGTCTGAATAAAATGTAATACGTAAGTTCACTATAGGACACCACCAGAAGTAAAAATTGCCTTTAAAAAGTAGAAAGTTTTACGATGAAAGGACTGGAGTAAACCAACACAGTACTGGTTATTTTTTAAATTATAAATAGATCACAGCATTAATTTTTAAAAACTTATCGTTACAGTGAATTACCCCTTTTTTGCAGTGAAGTAACCACGATGCTACAGAAGATTTCTTCCTGTTAAATTACTTTGGTACAAATAAAAGGCTGACAGGTATAAAGGAACCGTGCTACTAATCAGTTTTTCTGCCTATAAAAATCATTTTAAGTGTTATTTATTAGCTTCGAAAGGACCATTATACTGAGTCATTTTTCTTAAGGAAACGTATCAGTGAAAAGTTTTTGGTTGCTACAAATTACCATAGAACGAGCCAAGTCATTTTTTTTTACATGATTAAAGGATTTCTTTTTTCAATTCTCTGTTATACAGTTAGTTATTTCAATTTGTCATCGCAAATTTCTATATTTTAAGTTTGTTATTACAGTTACACAGCTCTGTTTCTTCGTCAAAGTCTTCACTGAGCATTCTAAGGAAGTTTCTTTCGGAGAGAATGGGTAAACTTGATGGGGCACTTGCAAATATGAGGATATTAACGTGGGTCTTCTGTTTAGGGCATGTAAATGTCCAAGGAAATGACTTAGCTGATAGAGTTTCTGGACGGGCTGAAATACAAGGCAGGCTGAGAATGTATACAGAGGACACTGAGAAGACCGTGTTAGACAGACTGCCGGAGTATGAGGAGAGGAACAGATGGACAGTGTGCATTATACAGAGATTGATGAAGCTGGGACAGAGCGAGGGTGCTGGAAGAAAATTAGAACAAAGGTGGAGAAACCGTATAATAAGCAACCAACATTTGACCGGAACAGTCAGTAGGCAAACTCTTCCGTGGATGTTGGAGTAGGCAGCGGAGCATGTATGGGAGTGTCCTGAATGCGATGGTGAAAGATTCTGACATTTGAAGTCTGAGCTCTATATTTCATTTTGTTATTACACATCTCTATATTTCTGTTTGTTGTTAGACATCTCTGTATTTCGGTTTGTTATTAGAGCTCTATATTTCAGTTTGTTATTATAGTTCTATATTTCATTTTGTTATTACACATCTCCATATTTCAGTTTGATAGTTTAGTTCTATATCTCTGTTTGTTATTGCACATCTCAATATTTCAGTTGGTTATTGTAGTTCTATATTTCAGTTTGTTATTATAGTTCTATATTTCATTTTGTTGCTTTTAGAAAGTTCTCTATTTTAGTTTGTTGTTATATTGATCTATATTTCAGTTTGTTATTATGAATTTATATATTACAATGTATTATATCATATCTCTATACTTCAGTTTGCTGTTACACATTTCTACATTTCAGTTTGTTATTACATATCTGTATATTTTAGTATATTATTGTGGTTATATCAGTCTATTGTATACATCCATATTTCAGTTGTTAAGTTTTTTTCTATATTTCTGTTTGTTATTACACATTTCTATATTTCAGTCTGTTGTTACACATCTCTGTACTCCAGTCTGTTGTTACATTTGTATGTATTTCAGTTTGGTATTACAGTGCTATATTTCAATTTGGTGTTATATAACTCTATATTTCACATTTTTATTGCACGAGTTACGTATTTTCAGTTTATGACAAAGTTATGTGCTCAATCTTGTTGTTACACTGCTCTCTGTTTAAATTTACACTTTTAAAAAATGTACGCATATGTCTGTCCAAGTGCAGTTTATTCCTATGTTTCAACACTATCTATTTATAAGAAAGACGTTTATGTCTATAGTATAAAGCGAATCTGGCTGGAAATGAATGTCTTTATGTAACTGGATAACGTCAGGAGATTCAGCGCTTGTGCTATAATTGTAAACACGACAGGAGAGTAAATTTAATGATCCAAAAACGTACAGAGTAATGTGGTAGAAACGTTGCTTTATTTATATCATGAGGAAAGAACGGCGAGGCTGAATAAAAACAGGTTCCTTCCTTCCTTCCTTCCTTCTCTCCTATTCATCTTCTTCTTCCTTTTCTTTCTTTCTCCTCCTCCTTCTCTTCTTCTTCTTTTCTTTTTCTTCTTCCTCTTCTTCTTCTTCTTCTTCCTTCTCCTCTTCTTCTTCGTCTTCGGCACTCAGTTTCTTGTACTCAGCTTTCTAAACAGGGAGCAGAGTCTCTTCCACGAATCTTGTTGTCAGCAGGAGGTCTTTGTATGAACCGCAGAGTTTCTCCTCCATGCTAGTGTTGTCCAAGAACTTATATTCCAGTTCTTGAAACCATTCTTTCCTCAAAGATCTTAAATAGAGCTGGATTTAAAACAGCGTTCAATTCACATGATTAGGGACATTTAAAAAATATATATACTGCATGCGATATTAATGAAGTTATTATTTATAACAATGTGAAAAGTATGTGGAGGTTATGTTTTCCAGGTCAGAAGTATAAATAAGAGAGAGTACTTTTAAAACTCATGATCAAAATAAGAAAATAAAAATATTAAGGAAATAAATATACACAAAATGAAGAACAGAAACTCTGAAATAACAAAATGCAGGCTTCTTATACAAACAAATAAAAAAACTGATAAAAATATACGTAGATAGTTTGAAACAGACTTCTTTGTATTTGTATACTGAACACTAAACACGTGTTCTGCTCACACACTGTTCTGTACTGTGCCTAATACGTGTTAACATGAGCACTGGGCCCAGTGACACAACAACGTTACATTGGTATACGCCGTGTAACAAGGCAAACCAGATAACAATAACATACAACTACACACCAATACACGACATGACCAGTTACATGTAATCAACTAACTCAACACCGCATTTGACACTTAACAAGAATCCAATAATCACAGGATTCAGCAGTCACCAAACAATCAGCAAATGTTTAATGATGAATCCCATTTGTTCGATGTGTGTTGCATAGATGTGGAGTGTTGCATAGATGTGGAGTGTTGCATAGATGTGGAGTGTTGCATAGATGTGGAGTGTAAACTGATGAGAACAATTACAATGATCATAAAAAAATGCACAGGCGACTAGCATCGCCATGGGACTAGCTCAGACATACGACATTAACAAAGCATGCCAACTTCAAAACTACAACATGCCTTTCAACCTGAATTACAACCTTGTCCAAAAAGGGGACAAAACAAACACATCTGTCCTGAAAAGGACAATCCATCTAACTACAACACTGTCCTAAAAAGGACAATCCATCTAACTACAACATTGTTCTAAAAAGGGCAATCTATCTAACACAAATACGACAACTGTTGCTCTAAAAAGGACAAATAAATACAACTACTACATACTAAAAGAGGACAATCACACCAAACTTACATAATGAATCAGAGAATCCCTAACATCCTTTTCTAGAAAAAAAACCTCACACACCACCTGTCTCTACAAGATTCAGACCAAAAACTAACCCATTCACACATCCCGCCCTTCAGATCCACATGACTGAGTTCTCAATCATAAACAGGTGAGTTGTGGTCGGTTACTGTTTGACCACAGCAACAGGGTTTCTCACAAAAAAATCTGTAACAGAATAACATTCTGTTACAAGTTCCCCTATTTACGTAGGTGAATTTGACGCCATTCGGAGCTATGTTTTATTTTAAATAATAATAATAATAATAACAACAACAATAATAGTAATACTGAATGATGATGGTTTTAACTGTAGATGATACAGTCAGGCTCACGGGCATTGGAGGTCATCGTCTGACCAATTTCGTGCTTGCAGACGTGTTTCATTTTGACATCCATGTCGATGACATCTGCTCGCCAGAATGATCCCCTTCCGTCAAATGAACGGTTTCCACTGACCAGTCAGTCAGTCATTTGCATGTCCCTTGCAGAACTTTGCCTCCCTAACAGCTCTCCTGTAGGCCTCTCGGCTGTAGGCAAAATGCCCTGCTGCTGATGCATCCATTTGCAGATCATCAACGATGTCTTGCAGTCATCTCCGCCTTGGTCTTCCTCTCTTTCTTTTTCTTATTATGTACAATTCAAAGATGATCTTCTCTAGATTATCATGACATTTAATATGTCCAAAATATTTAAGTCTTCTTTGTTTAATCCCCTTTATGACGTTTAATATGTCCAAAATATTTAAGTCTTCTTTGTTTAATCCTCTTTATGACATTTAATATGTCCAAAATATTTAAGTCTTCTTTGTTTAATCCTCTTTACTAGCCAGCCTTCTTCAATATTAAATTCTTGAGATATGGATATATTTGTTCTTTTTTTTTTGTGTCCATGATATTTGAAGAACTCTTCTGTAACATTTACATTCAAAGGCATTTATGTGTTTCTCAGCTGTTTTGTTAAGAGTGTCCAGGGCTCACAGGCATATGTTCCACTGACCACTGTTAATGAAATTAACACACACACACAAAGTAATAAACCATGACCGGAAACAGCAGGAAAATATCCACGGAAATGTATCATTTGTCAATGCAGTGGCTAAGAACATGTAAACAGAGTGAAGGAACGAGTCTGGAAGGGGCAGCTGCGAGTTGCTGGACGCCTCAGATGAACGTGTTTCCTCCCAGTTGGCGGTTTTGTTTCCAGTTTGTTTCTATAGTTCTCTGTGTAGCAGGTCCGACATTTTTACGTTAATTCCGGATCTATGTATGCCGGAGTCCGTCTGTACTCCGTCTGGACGAATTAAACGGAGGAAATAAAATAGAAAGAAGTAATTACTGCAGATTTTTTTGTTATGCTTGATATCAGAGTTTTCCCGGCTGCAGGCGAAAACGCGGACATTTCGTTTCCGCGGAATTAAATGCGCTGGTCTTGACATTTATATAGTATAGTTGGAAAAAGTTAATGTAACAAAGTATTTCCAAGTTTAAAATATACTTATTATGCATCAAAATAACTGTAAATGTATGAAGATTCCATAAATGCAGAATTTCATTTTAGGAACAAAGAGCTGGTGTGAAAATTAAACATCTTTAGCACCAAACAAACAAACAAAAATAAACATATGACTGTGTCCTATTTACCATCAGCGCAGTATATATCCACCTGTAACACACGACACGAAGTCATTCTGATGATACGAGAGTCAATTCGAAAGTCGTGAGCAAATTATTTTTTTAAACCAAGAATTTATAGACAGAGAAAATGCAAAAGTATCGCCTTAATCTGCACCCTTTTCTTCACTTTTCAATATAATCTCCATTTCTCTGCACACATTTTCCCCATTGCTCTACAAGTTTTAAAATGCCCACCCGGTAGAGTTCTGTTCCAGCTGACCGACGGCATAGACGCACTGCTTTCTGGACGTTCTCTCCTGTGGGACCCAGTGGGCATAAACTTTTCTATAGCCCAGGGTTTCAATCATATCCTTTACTGCATTATGTCCTATTCCAAGATTTACGGCGATTTCAGATACTGTGATACGTCTGTCTTCTTTAATGATGTCGTCAACCCTTTCCACGTTACGTTCAGTGGAGGCAGTTCGAGGGCGACCGCTACGAGGCATATCTTGGATGCTCATGTTTCCATCTTTGAAATGTTTCACCTATCTCCTAACACTGCTAGCACCCATACACACATCTCCATAAGCAAGTTGAAGTCTTTGGTGAATTTCAGCAGCGGGGATTTCCTCTTTAACAAGGAACTCAATAACAGCACTTTGACGGAACGAAAATTCAGCACCCGCCATTTTGTTTATGCTCCGCGTGGTCACGTGACACATGATGGTGACGTCATGTGACCTCTACATGAAGTACAAAGGATGCAGTTAAGGTGATACATTTATATTTTCTCTATCTATAAATTATGATTTAAAAAATCTTGCTAACGACTTTCGTTATAACCCTCGCATATGAAATTCCTTACAAGAATAATGTGTGAAATAACAGCTACTAGCTACTATCTACTTCTCTAGTCCTTGTAATATGTCTAAGTTTACTTGGGGTACATTCAGTAACAGTTTTCTGGTCATAGGGCATGTCTTTATGCCTCCCTAAGTCTAAAAAAGTTGAAAACACTCTCCAAAAACTTCGAAATGGTTGCTTCCCATGCTTCAAAAGGACAAGGATGGGTTACTGGACATGTGTACTAAAAGTTTATAATCAAAATTTGCACCGGTTTTTAAAATGAAACAAAATATAGAACATAAAAATGACATCCAGCAGGGAAATAATTTTTTTTTTAATTAGTTTTTGAAATGTGTGTTAATGCATAAACATTTTTTTGTTTGTTGCACCAATCAGAACAAAGGCCACTAAGGCAAAAGTCGTAAGTTTGGCAGCCAAGCTTGTGTATCACGTGATGTTTGTTACTACCTGAAAGATGTAACGAGGATGTGGGGGATTTTTCTCAGTTAAATAATGGAGAAAAACTTGTAGGCCGCGACTGGGAAAACCGGGCAAATGTACGCGTGTTCATTCATTTGTATGTCCCTTGTGGAACTTTGCCTCCCTAACAGGTCTCCTGTAGGCCTTTCGGTTGTGAGCAAGATGGCCCGCCGCTGATGTATCCATTTGCAAATCATCAACGATGTCTTGCAGCCATCTTCGCCTTGGTTTTCATCTCTTTCTTTTTCGCATTATGTACCCTTCCAAGACGGCCTTCTCTAGATTATCATGACGTTTAATATGTCCAAAATATTTAAGTTTTCTCTCTTTAATCCTCTTTACCAGCCAGCCTTCTTCAATATTAAGTTCTTGTAGTATGGATATATTTGTTATTTTTTTGTGTCCATGGTATTTGAAGAACTCTTCTGTAGCATTTAAAGGCATTTATGTGTTTCTCAGCTGTTTTGTTAAGTGTCAAGGTCTCACAGGCATATGTTGTGATGGGAAAGATGCATGTCCTCAAACATCTTACTTTGGTAGTTCTGTCTATTTCTCTCCATTCTTAACCCTTTTGAAATAAAGATCAATCAATCAATCAATCTCCATAGATTATTTAGTTGCTTTACTTTCTGAAGTGCGATAGATGTCCTCCTTTTAATTTCCCTCATTGTATCTCCATTATTAGTTTGTAATGATCCAAGATATTCAAAACTCTCCACTTCTTCCAGTTTTTCCTCATTGAAACATATATCAGCTGCCGTGTTTGTTTTGTCAGTTGTCATCAATTTACTTTTCTTCACATTAAGATAGAGGTTTTGCTCTTCACTGTTCTTACGGACTGACACAATTAGTTTTTCCATTCCTTTTTGTGTTGTGGACAGTAATACTGTGTCGTCAGCATATCTAATCTCTGGTATTTCATAACCTCCAATTGTCATGGCATCATAATATTCTTTGTCTACATCTTCTCTAACATTCCTCATGATATTTTCAGTATACAAGTTAAATAAGTAAGGCGACAATATGCACCCCTGACAGACCCTTTGTTTTATGTCAAACCAAGTTGTTGTTTCACCATTTATTTTTACTGCTGCTTGTTGGTCTAGATATAGCAGTGATGTTAATTGTATCAAATGTATTGAAAATCCCATTTTTTCCATTATTTCCCAAAGTTTCTGGTGTTGTATACAGTCAAATGCCTTTGAGTAGTCTATAAAGGATAAATATCTCTCTCTCTCTCTCTGAACCTTAAGTGCCCAGGGCACATGGGGCTTCCGCAAGAGTTTTCCACAAATGCCTGTCCTTCGCCTTTTTTTCTGCTCTTGCCCAGGTGAGTCCTCTATTGCTCAATATCCTTTCTGTTGTTCTTCTCCATGTCTCTTTTGGTCTACCCTTACTTCTGCTCCCCTGTTGTGTCCATCTTAGTGCTATTTTTGGTAGTGAGTTGTCAGTCATTCGGAGCACATGTCCCAATCATCGCCAGCGTCTTTCCTCAATAATTGTTGTCAGTGGTTTCATCTGCATTTCTGAAAGGATAAATATAGATTCACATTAAACTCTCTGCATTTCTATATTATTAATCTTATATTGAACATATGATCTCTTGATCCTCTTCCTTGCCTGAAACCACCTTGGACCATATTGATGCTTCTTCTATTTTCTTACGAAGTCTACCCATTATGATTTTTAACAGAATTTTACTGGTATGACTAATCAGGGCAACAGTTCTGTAGTTTGTGCATAATTTCAGGTTACCCTTTTTTGGCAGTGGTATGAATACAGTTCTTTTCCATTCTTTTGGCCAAATACCTGAATGCCATATCTTTTTTACATTTTACATGATAGATTGTTGCACATTCCTTTCCTCCTGTTTTAATAAATTAGCTGTTATCTCATCACATCCTGGTGATTTACCATTTTTCAGATTCTTTATTGTCCATAAAACGTCTTTTATTGTCTGTTCGGGTTCTTTCTCATCCAATAATAATTCACACTGTTGATTTCTGCTTCCACAGTCTGTTGTTTCATACATTCCTCTGCAATATTCCTTCTATCTTTCTAGAATTTCCTCTGTCTCTGTCAAAGTATTCCCCATTTCGTCACACATTACATTTAGCTTAAGTGTGACATTTATCGTCAATGTCTTCATTTCTTTAAACATTTCATTATCTCTTCCGCACTTCTGGTGTCCTTCTATTCTTTCACAACAATCTTGTATGTATTGTTTTTTTCTTTTCTTATGTTTCATCGTACTTCTTTTGTTAAAGATTTATATTTCTCTTTGTTATTGTTTGTCACTTTCCATTGCGTCTTCATTTCTCTATATGTCACTTTCCATTGCGTCTTCATTTCTCTACGTTGTTTTATCAGTTCAAGTGTGCCTGCTGTAATCCATTCATTTTTTTGTGTTTTATTTACTGGAATCATGTCTTTAGCTGTTGTTATTAAGATATATCTGGCCTGTGTAGCCAAATCATCTGGTGTCATCTCCTCCTGTACAGCAGTCAAGATTTCGAAACGGTTCTTCACTTCTATATCGTATTGTTCTGGTATTTTTGTAAGATCAAAGCGGAGTAGTCTTGATCCTGTAACTGTCTTTTTTATCTTTATCTTCATGTCTGCTATTAATAATTCATGGTCCGAGTCACAATCAGCACCTGGTAAAGTTTTTGCTGATGTTATACTTGATCTCCACCTTCTTTGCACTAAAATGTAATCTATTTAATTCTTGGTTTTCCCATCAGGTGATGTCCATTTGTAAAGTCTTGGATGTTGTTTAAAAAGTGTGTTAGGAATCATTAGCTCATTTTCCATGCAAAAAGCCATTAGATTGTCACCATTTCTATGTCCTATGCTAAATTTCCCTACAACATGTCCTTCATCTTCTGCTCTTTCTGTACCAATCTTTGCATTAAAATCCCCCATTATTAATACAATATCATTTTTCTGTACCTGGTCTATCGTCGTTTGCAGTGTTATAAAAGTCTTCTACTTCTTCTTCGTCTGCTGCTGATATAGGTGCATATATCTGGATGATTGTTACATTTCTAGGAGTGTCCTTAAGTCTGATTGTGAGAATTCTATCACTTACTGGATTGTAACCTAGTAATGCTTTTGATGTTGATTTGTCCAAGTAAAAAGCGATTCCATTCTTTCCTCCTAATTCTCGACCAGAGTATATAAAAATATTATCATTCTCGTTCTTGAAGTGTCCTGATCCTTTCCATCGATGTTCAGAGATTCCCAAAATGTGTATCCTCGTTCTTTTCATCTCGTCACTTATTATTTGATACTTTCCCTCATACATACTTCTTACATTCCATGTTCCTACTCTTATTTTTCTTTTTAGTTTGATGCAGGGGTTTTCCTTAGTAACACCGTCAGGATTTTGTCTGTCATCACAATTACTGTCTCACACTCTTCCCCAGTGTTAAAATTAGATCTATCTGTCCTGGGGGCCTCATCACCAGATCTTTTTTCCTATTTGACTTTCCATGATTGATGTTTGGGTTTATTGGTATATTTTCAGAAGATAGTTTACCATTGCTTTCCTTCCAGGCAGTGACTGTACTAGTCAGTAAACGTAGCCATTGTCCCAACATTGAGATCATCTGCCTACCATCATAGAATGGTGACTATAACCAACATTATTTGTCGGCTGCTCTCCCATTCCATCCACCACCTTCTCCCATGGCTTTACGTCACCCTGATCGGGGGTGGGGGGAATATACGGGTACCTCACCTTACCCAAGGGTGTCCCGTAGACTGACGGAGGTAAGGAGGCGTTGTACGCGTGTTTACAGAGGGGAAAACATCATGGGCAAAGTGCAATAGCGCAGTCATGGCACGGATGCTAGTTTAAGTCCAGAGATGGGCGGGCAAGTTTACTATCAAGTCCACCTGGGCTAGAGCCGAGGTTGCTGGAGACATTGCAACCATCTTTCAATGTTAAGATGACTGACACGTGCGATTATTGATGTATGCACATCATGTTTATCGATGACTCCCAAACTGAGATCCATGAATGAGCATAAAGAAGCTACAAAAATAAATGTAAATTGTGTAGACCAGTGATTCCCAATTGGTGGTCCGCGCACTGTGGATCCATATAAGCTGCCGTGAGGGCCCGTGACAAAAACTCAAAAGTCCTTTTATGTTTTCACCGTGAAATTTAGATGCTGCTACAGCGTCGACCTCAGTGCACGAAGAACGCCGGAGCATCTACGGGGCTGTCCTGAATGCAATAACACCGAAGTCTGATTTTGAACTTTTGAACTGTGAAATGTTGAACAACCGATGTTTCAGTGAATCCTGTGTGGAAGGAGGAACATTTTTTTCATGTTTCTAAAATAGGAAATGTTGAAGCAGACGTGGAAGCGATTGTTCGGAATAAAGAGAGGCATGACTTCTCTCACAATGTTTAGGTTGGTTAGCTATCACACATTTCATATTGCGTTCATCTGTCAGAAAAAGAAGGAATTTTGATTGACGTCTATTTTTTTTTCTTAACTACATTACTGTCATTTTGAAAATTCACCAAGTTTCTTTTGTATTTTTCAGTATAGTGTAGCGTTTACTCATTAAAAGTTGCGCACATTTTCTGACAAAAAAAAATCTTTTGCATTTAAAGCACATAGCTACAGTACAAATATGAAACGTTTCCAAAGTATGGGGGGGGGGGGGTCCGTGGCCTGGATTTTGAAATAGCAGAGGGCCCGGGTACTTTTATTAATTGGGAACCACTGGTGTAGACGATATAGATATAGTAGGAGAAATTATACGAAATACCACTAAAACATTCCAGCATCTGAAAGAACAAGCAGAAAAAGTGGGGCTAAAGATAAACCAGAGGAAAACTGAATACATGAAAATAGCAAGATCAAAAGACGAACATGAAGTTCACATCCAAGTAGAAATATAAAGTTTACAAGACAATATTACTATAATTACCCAGGAACAATATTTATTAGCTCCAACATTGTAGGAGACGAGATAATGGTAGGATACAAGCTAGAAACAAGACATTTTTGCCCTTAGGTAAAAAATGAAAAAAAAATATTCTATCCCACAACACTAACCTAAACTTAGATAAGACACAAGTCAGACTAGTTGTACTATATGGTTCAGAAGCATGGAGTACAACTAAACAAGGCGAAAACCAAAATACAAACATCTGAGAATTGAATCTTGAGAAGAACTTATGGACCGGTAAGAGCCCCTATAACACAACAGTGGAAGATAAGATGTAACAGGGAAATCTACACATTGATTAACTATCCGCTTATAACAGCCATTAATGATAAACAACAGACTGATGTGTCTCGGACAGTTAGAGAGAATGGAGGAGAATAGACAAACAAAGATAGCATATATAGAAGTGATGAAAAGGAAAAGACCAAGAGGCAGACCTAGACAATGATAGCGAGACAACCTAGAAGATAATCTGCGCTCTTAGAATCAACAAGTGGCGAGAATAAGATCATGAACAGTGACAAACGGAGATGTGTCTTGTCTGCAACAATAAGCAGGAAAACTGGGAAAGCTGGTGAATTCAGCAACTGCTCAGGGTAGAAGAAGACTACGTAGAATACCAGAAATATGTTACAGTTTTTAACAAAAAATACAAAATAACGTGGATGTATAAGGCGTTGCAGCGAACTATCATCGCTGTCAATGGTCCAGGATCTGATAAAGTTTGAGGACCACTGATCTACATGTTTAAAAATATGATATTGGTAAAGATCCACGTCAGCTAGTCGAATTCGCTAAAACTTTCTCTATACATTGAACCTGACGACCTCAAATAGAAACGGCCTCGACTGAGAGTCCCACTTTGATGCGATATGCTCCAGCCAAGCTCACCTATCGATCTCGTAAGATGGTCTTTGTACCAGACAAGCGTGTTTTCATTGTGAATTCTTATGCGACAATCAGACGTACATGATGTATAGAGCACTGTGTTCAACCCACCCAGTAGAATACTGAGGATGCTTGTCCCTCAACTTGATAAGTTTGATATTGTGTGGCTGTGGCGACCGTTTTTTAATGCGAAATATTGAAGATTTTAAAAAATCGTTTTATCTTAATTCATTTTCTGATCAGTGTGTGTTTTATGTTTTTTAGTGTAATAGCCAGTTTGCCAGTTTGAAAAATGTGGAAAACATTGCTTTGCCTCTGTTGTATACTATTTCAAATAAAGCATACTACATCGTTATATAGTGGGCAAATGCTCACACATACAAATATATATAGTTAGACAGACATACAGACAGACAGACAGAATACACGAATATAGACAGACAGACAGACAGAATACACGAATACAGACAGACAGAGAGACAGCTTTGTTTTTGATGCGAAACACTTAACTACAGTAATAGAACAGATTAATTTCTGTTTGAACATATCCGTGGCAACGCACCGGCTGACATCAGAATCTAACCTTGATGGATCAGGTCTCAAAACTCTCTTTTTCTCCACGCGCTGTCCTTGTTAACAGAGAACTCCTTGTACTTGGCACTTGATCCAGCAGAAAGTTCACCAGAAGTTCACAATAGTTTTCCCAGAACGTGACTGGTCAATGTCACCGCAACTCCTTCAAGCCAGGCGCCGTATTACCAACTCAGAGCGCAACGTATTGATGGGGATCACGTATCTGAAAGGCAACAGTGCTTAAAAAAATGTTTCTTTTCGTTAGTCACCAGATCTAGCTATGATTGACTGATCTCAGGAGGTGGCGTCACTGCTGTCAGGACATTCCCATATCTGTTCTGATGCCCGTTCCAGCGACCAGTGTAAAATGTGTGTGTATACTGACTGCGCATGTTATTATGGGTTTCGCGTTTGTCCACAGAAGGAGCTTAGTTTTCCTTCATCTTAGCCCTAGCTCACCCCAAGTTCATTCATTCTGTAGACGTAGGGGTTACGGGATTACTGTCCTATTCCCGCTCGTCACCCCTCCCCCCCCCCAAAAAAAATTCATCACAATCCTCGAGATATTCAGCTTGTCTTGTTTCATTTACACGTCTTTCTAGTCAGCCTCTGGGGCCCCTCATTACCATGCACTCCTGCATGTCCGGGACAGTAGATTTATGTGAGACCTGTAACCTGAGAGTTTGCGATATCAAAGTAACCTTTATCGAATGGATTGCTTTCTTCAGCAACTACGCTTCTGCAAACATATCAGCGGTACGAAGTAGGTCAGTTGTTGCTTCACTTTCTACATTATTATAACTTGTGTATTTAGAATGTTTTTTGTCCTTTCGCATGTTAATTATTACATATAGACTCACTCACTCACTCACTCACTCACTCATTCACTCACTCACTCACTCACTCACTCACCCACTCACTCACCCACTCACTCACTCACTCACTCACTCACTCACTCACTCACTCACTCACTCACTCACGTGGTTCTACTATAAAAGCGCAAACACTAACAGAAGATCTCTAGAATTATCGAGTGCTAAAAACAAAAACTGAATCATAACATTACTTCTTTAGTAGTAATTTATATTTTTGTGTTAAGTATAATGTTATGGACGATAAAGATCACAGTTTCGACATAAAGAGGGCTCTTCTCTGAGACAATACAAATTCGCTTATTAAAAACGGTACATTCCTCGATTATCTAATTGTCCGGTATTTACCCGGTGTCTAATTATCCAGCTCCTATATTTCTTCTCTGTAAGCCATGTATGCCGCTTGTAAATCTGATTCTGTATTTGTAGCCTCTCCATCCTTCATTGCTGACTGCGACCGAGCAGTTTAAATTTTAGAGTCTTTGCGCAACTATTACTAACAATCATTTACATCACTGTTGCCTGATGTGCTTCTGTGTATCATTTCTTCTCATTTTCATAGGGAAAAGCAAAGCTGCTTTGCTCACATTTTCATCACATGTCCGAACTACCATATTTTCCAAGACAACTGGAAGTTGACATCACGAATTTTTGTTTGTCCTCTCTGCATGATTGTCTATTCTAAAACAAACAGGCGCTAAAGATAGCAAGGAAGCAATGAAAACATAGAAAAGCACACGAACTCAGTGACTTCTAAAATTGTTGATATTTTAATAATAAATTTCCATTTCCATTTACCCTGTTTCTAATTACGTCAGTTATTTCAGATAGCAACTCTTATCCGCCTAATCTAAAGGCTACCTGTATATAAAGAGAATAAAATATCAAGTGCTTTTCATCAGTAACTCGAATCTAAAGATGCATTCCTTATCGGTAGTGTTTACGACCTTGTTTTGCTATGGAGGATAACTCTGCTGATGGAGTTGCAGGACTTTTGTCAAGATCCTTGTCAAGATCCTGTCTTGTCGTCCCGCTGGCACTTTTGGAAATGGTATGTTTCCTGGTCTAGGATTGGCGTGTTTCGACCTGGTGGACAAGTCTGCCTGGAAACCTGTTCATAGAAGTCAGTGCGGGGATAATGTAAACCACCCTAACTCATCCACTCTCCGAACGACTTTGTGAATCAAGATCTTCACCACGCTAAGAACTCAAGCAGGTAGTTATTAGGAGAAAATAAGCCAGCGCTCCATGCAAAGCAAATAGCCAATCAGGGTATATAACCATCATACCAGTCAGGAAACCAATCATTTAACTAAACTGGGCACTTCAATGTTTCGGTAAAAGCCTTTTTTCAAGGATCACGTACAAATTAACATATTTTATGCCCGTTTTTTTCTTACAAGAATGATACCTAAAAAAACATAAGTGTTTAATTTTGCATCTATTTTTCGTGTTTTTAATCTGTTCTATTGGGTTTTTTAAAAAAATGATTCTTGAAAAAGACATTTGCCCAAATATTGGATTCTTGTATGTTCTTCATTTATAATGTGCTCATTTTACTTTCTGCCATTCTTGTTTCTGTCCACTTTCCTCACTCTTTCCATCTTTTTGTAAACTTCAACCATACACTTCCGTCTACTTTCATTACTAAAACTAGTTTTACAACAATCGTAATTTCTCTAAACAGCCAGCCAGACAAGCAACGATCAAACCAGTCAGCCAGAAACCCTGCCCTTATATCTACTTTGACAGTATTTGTTTTGGCGACCCTGTTTCCAGTTATTTCAAGTTAAGTTACACGACTGAAACATTCGTTATAGCGGCAAAGAAGATGGGAAAGCACCATGCAAGTGAAGTTCACTGAGATGCACGCTACACTATGTGGGCGGTTTCATCTGTCGAGTTATTCAACACCTAACAATAACTCATTCATCTTTTCACGAGCCAGAAGCAAAAGGGTCAACGGCGATGAAAATGTCTGGTTCTGCAGTTATCAAGACGATATAGCACATCCGCGCCTTGTTTATTTTATGTGGAGTTTGTTGCCCGACATATTTCTGTCCACGTTCGCACCAGTTTCCGCCTGATTTATTTGACTCACAACCCGCTGACTGTTCATTTTAGGTAGCTCTGACAGCAGGACAATACCAGAAACTCAACGGCCTGGCTATTTCCGGAGTTTAATTCTGACTTTCATGTCTGCTTTCTTTTCCTTTCAACACTTCCATTGCCTTCTGTTTGACTGTTTGTGCTTTGTTTTCTTACTTTAATTTTTCTTTCTTTTCATCTCCTCCTTTTATTTCAGCCATGACTTCACGTTATTTAAGTTTCTGTCTACTCTCACAGTCTATTCTCAATCTATTCTCAATCTATTCTGTTCTTATGGCGCGTGTTTTCTCTGTCTTCCTTCTCTCCGTTATTGATTCTTTTGTTTCTACTTTTTCCAGAACGTCACTAACTTTTCTCTCTGTGGAAGTTTTTTCTCATTTAGTGTTATAAAAAAAAGAAAAGCATTTTTTACAACAACAATAAAGCATTTTTTACAACAACAACAAAGCATTTTTTACAACAACAACAAATAATAATAACCGGCAGTTAGATTGTGAACAGTTTTTTTTGTCGTCGCTGTTGACCAGTTTCTTTTTGGTGCAGCAGGATAAAGTAGTTTTCTTTGAAACTGCTTCAAAAACAAAAACCAGAAGGGCTGGTACTGCTGGTGAGAAATGTGACTTGTGCTGCTCAACATAGTGTTGCTGCTACTGTTGATTATGTCAGTATCTACGCACTTGATAAAGAAATTCGCTTTGTGCATCAGAGAACTGATCTAACGACAGCGGTTAAACCTCACTTCTCCGGCGGGAACTCACTTCCCGAGACTGTAGCCACACTTTATTTCATAACCAGAGAGTCAAAACTTGTCAATCACAGTGAGATTTTTCTCTCATCGTCAACTAACATCACTCCCCTTGTTCTCCAAACCCCTCTCAGACACTTCTCTTGTTCACCAGTCCTCTCTCAGACACTCCCCTTGTTCTCCAAACTCCTCTCAGAGACTCCTTTTGTTCTCTGAACCCCTCTCAGAGACTCCCCTTGTTCTCCGAACCCCTCTCAAAGACTCCACTCGTTCTCTAAACCCCTCTCAGAGACTCAGGGCAGAATGTAAGACGGGCCTGCGTGCCCAATTCTTTACCCTTGAAAAATAAAGATTATTCATTCAAAGAAAGATTCATTCACTTTGTCCTCCAAACCAATTTCAGTGACTCCCCTTGTTCTCCAATCCCTTCTCAGAGACTCCCCCTTGTTCTCCGAACCCCTCTCAGAGACTCCCCTTGTTCTCCAATCCCCTCTCAGAAACTCCCCTTGTTCTCCGAACCCCTCTCAGAGACTCCAATCGTTCTCTAAACCCCTCTCAGAGACTCACGTTGTCCTCCAAACCAATCTTAGAGACTTCCCTCGTTCTCCAAACCCCTCTCAGAGGCTAACTTTGTTCTCCAAACCAATATCAGAGACTCCCCTCTATCCGCAACCATTTGGCTCCAAGTCTTCAGTCAGATGCTTGAAGTCGTAGTAAGTACAGAACCCTAAGTAATATAATTTTTTTAAACATTCATATGCCTACTTATGATACAGTTTCTTTAAAAAAATTTATAAAGATTTATACAATTATTTATACAATTTATACACGTTATGACACCGATAAATAAAATAAGCTGAGAGTACAAAGTGTGTCCGGTAAGTAATGAGACTGATCTCATAAGATTCGATTTGTTCAAGATATATTTACATATACTTAAAATTCCTCGAAGTAACATCCTTGAGCATCAGTACAGCGTTGCCAGCGGCTCTGCCACGCGTCGTAGCTCGCCTGGAAGTCTTGAACAGGGATGTCCTTAAAAGTGTTCGTCACTGCAGCTTGCACGTCATTAACAGTCCCAAAATGGTGGGCTTTCAAGCTTGATTTGAGCCACGGAAACAGAAAGAAGTCAGCCGGGGTCAAGTCCGGGCTGTAGGGAGGTTGGCACAGTGTTGCCACGGTTTGTTTCGCCAGAAACTCTCTCACTAGCAGCGACGCATGGTTCGGCGCATTGCCGTAGTGAAGAGCCCAGGTGTTGGCGATCTCCGGGCGGAAGCGCGCGACTCTGTTCTTCAGCCGTATAAGCACTTCCACGTAAAATGCTGCGTTTACCATTTGTCCGAGTGGTACGAACTTCTTATAGACAACACCTTTAGAATAAAAAAAGACAATGAGCATCGATTTCATCTTCGATATGTACATTTAATGGGCGCCCTGTGCGTTGTTCATCCTCGACGCTCTCTTTCCTTCGTTGAACGTCTAAGGCCACCGAAACACTTGAGCTTTCGATAAAACATCCTTCCTGTAGACTTTCTGTATCACAGCAAGCGTCTCAGTGGCGGATTTTTAAAGTTTAACACACAGCTTTATCGCTGCTCGACACTCCTCTGTATTTTTACCGTTACACGACGCTTAAACAGCTGTCCCCTTCGAAAGTGATCCGCACTCTGTAAAAGCTCAGAGCCAAATGACGAGATTTCGACCTTTTACCTAACATTCTCCAATAACCTCCAGGCCCAGAAAATCCACCCCTACTCCACCCCTCGGCTCTGCTGATTGGCTGAATAAAATAAGTCTCATTACTTACCGGACACACCTTCCATGTGTGTGTGTGTGTGTGTGTGTGAGAGAGAGAGAGAGAGATCATTCAAATTGGTATGTACTCAGATATGTCCCTACTAAATCAATAATTTTCATTTTATATCATAAACATCACGGCCTCCCTTAGGCCTGGCATAACTGCCATACTCATTAACTCCGAGCTTTGGGGCCATTCTAAAAGAAATTTGTGTTTAATAATTCACGGCAGCGAAAACGGGAAAGTAAAAATAATGCTTCCACTGTGGCAATAACAGAGCGCAGAAAACTAGAAAGTGGCTGACTGAGAGAAGATTTATGACGCTGCTCATACAGGCCGACATGCACGAAATTTATCAATTCAAATTTTCCAGTGTCCATTAAAAAAATTACTCGAGGATCGAGTATTATTATTACTATTAACATTTCTGTTATAGATCATTATTACTGATACGCAGAAAGTAAGTAAAAAAAAAACTAAGGTAAAGTCTGAAAGAAACACTCCCACGGTATTGGTAGGAATTTTATGATAATGACAGGATAGACGCAGATAATGATGGCAGATTAAAAGAGATACACCCAGATTATAATAGTCATGACACGAATAAACAGAATTTTTAAATCAGTAATATGGAGACAGATAGACGGACACTGTAAACAGATCTTAATTACACCCCCCCTCCCCACCCCCTTCGGTATCGCAAACACCTGATACTTGATGAGAAACTTGGTATAGCCGGATTTGACGCAACAGACTGACATGAGACAAATATAGATGCTAATCTTAGGACGCAATTTGCTCACAGTTTTTTTTAAGGGAGTGGACCGACTTGGCCAGCTGACCAATGACAAGGAATAGGGGTGTGTCCTATTGGACAATTGACTTATGACATATAAGTCAGGCTCGCAGTTTTAGGAGATACACACAGAGGACAAAATAGATACTCAGGAAAAGCAGTTTAGAATCAGAAGTAACTTTTAGGACAGACTGACGATGTGTTCAAGTTATAAAGTGATTATTAGTATTGCGCGAGAAATACAGAAGTTTTGAGATTTTTGCGAAGTTTGTGTAAAGTAGCAGGTCCTGGAAATTAGTTGACCACATGTTGCAGATCTAATATGGTACAGAGTTTGGAATTATTGTTCTCGTATCACGTGTAAAGTATTTTGAAGTTGAGAACATCGCTGAAGTGCTGCATCTAGAATATGGTAGATTTGATGTTGTGAAACATTGTTTAGGTGATTCTGTGATGAACCAATTAGATGCATTTTCTAATCCAAGTGATGTTACCAAACTATTGTATCTGAACCATTATTAGACCGAGTTAATTGGAATCTGTAACTTGTGCAGGGACTTGATTTATTGAAACTCGTAGTGTTTGTGAGGCCATTCGTGATGTGTGTGAAAATAACTTCTACCAGTGCTCCTTCAAATGAAATGAATCTACACATGACATCAACTTATAGTGAAACTGACAGGAATGTTGTTATGCCCACAGCAACCATCAGTCATATAAAAGATATAGACTATCAGTGATTCGCGTAAGCATCAAATCGTCCACGATCTAAAATTAAAAGACAGTATCAATTCGAACTTCCTTTAGTATAATAATGGACAGTATTACTAAAAGAACACTTCTTCAGTTCATCAATAATATAATAATTCACAACTTGAAAGTGTTATAACGGGCTCCCCTGGATTACATTCTGCCCTTAAGCAGCGACTGGCCCAGCAGGCCGACGGTAGATCTCTTTACCACTCAGAGAAAACATCGCAACCTTAAACCAGCAAATGATACGTGGTCCACAACCCTGAATAAAACAGAATGAGAAACAAAACCCATCGAAATTTTTTTTAAAAATGAATGGTAGCGAGCGTGGTTGCTATATTACTAAAATATTTACCACAATATCTTCTGGTGACTATCTATCTCAGACTCTATGCAGCACAAATATTAGTATTAGTGTGGTAAATGGTTAATCTTTACTAGATTGATGAAAATTATTTATTTAATTCTTTTATTTTGTCTGGCCGTCGTTGTACTGAGTGGTGGAAGGATGACTATACCATACGTTCACACCTTACATATAAAATAACAGGAATACGCAAACAATCCTTTTTATAAAATCACGATTCTTGTATTTACAAAACTCTGATCCATAAGGCATCACAAATCACAAATCCGATGCACATGATGTCCATATATTTCTAACGGGCATTACTAAAAAAAATCATAACCAAATAAAATTTTCTTGAATAATATGAGTTCAATACTGCTTACAAAGGCGCACAACTAAAATACACACGCCAGCCTCCATCTCTCGGAAACTGACCACCTTCGTCCATGACTGGTCGCTCCCTTCGCGAGCTCAACTTATCCCCCTTTATACTTCTCCCTTTTGTCTTATATACCTGGTCATCGCCGGACCGGAAGCCTGGGGATTTTCCATTCACACGTGGCCGTCTCTGGCCAGTGGGATTTCCAATCAAAACCGGGTCACTGCTTGCTTATTTTTTCCCCTCCTTACATTAGTAGTAGTCACTAGTATTAGTATTAGTAGTATTAGTATTAATATCAGTATTAGTACTGGTAATAACTGTAGTAGTATTTAGTAGTAGTATTAGTATTAATAGTGGTAGTAGTTGTAGTAGTATTAATAGTAGTAATAGTATTAACAGTGGTAGTAGTAGTAGTAATACTAGTTGAAGTAGTTGTAGTGTAGTAGTAGTAGCAATAGTAGTAGTAGTAGTAGTAGTAGTAATAGTGATAACAGTAGTATCAACAGCGGTAGTAGTAGTGGTAGTACAGTGGTAGTAGTAGTATTAATAGTGGTAGTAGTAGTATTAATAGTGATAGTAGTAGTAGTAATAGTGGTAGTAGGAGCGGTAGTAGTAGTAGTGGTATTAGTAGTGGTAGTAATAGTGGTAGTAGTAGTGGTAGCAGTAGAGGTGGTAGTAGTAGTGGTGGTAGTGATAGTAGTAGTAGTAGTAGCAGTAGTGATAGTAGTAGTGGTGGTGGTAGTGGTGGTAGTAGTAGTAGTAGTAGTAGTAGTAGTAGTAGTAGTAGTAGTAGTATTGGTGGTAGTAGTAGTAATTAAGGATAACGATATATAAACAATCGAAACACGCGTCATGAAATTACCTTCAACTTTTGGCCCAGGTACAACACAAAAACGCGGTTGGTTGGCGGATCTCAACGTGCAACAAACATTCCAGTAAAAAGATCACGTCTCTTAAGACAGTGACACAGATTTTATCAAAATGCGTTTGTCTAACCTTCCCATTCCCCCCCCCCCTTCACCCCCAAACTCTCCAACCCCAAGACTCATTCAATCCCATTTTTACTAACCCCGACTTTTATCTCTTATCTTACGTCTTCTACAAACACTTAAATCTTATCTTACCTCTTCCACAAACACTTAAATCTTATCTTACCTCTTGAAAGAACATTTAAATCTTATCTTACCTCTTCCACGAACACTTAAATCTTATCTTACCTCTTCCACGAACACTTAAATCTTATCTTACGTCTTCCACAAACACTTAAATCTTATCTTACTTCTTGAAAGAACACTTAAATCTTATCTTACCTCTTCCACAAACATTAAAATTTTGTCTTACCTCTTCCACAAACATTTAAATTTTGTCTTACCTCTTCCACAAACATTAAAATTTTGTCTTACCTCTTCCACAAACATTTAAATTTTGTCTTATCTCTTCCACAAACATTAAAATTTTGTCTTACCTCTTCCACAAACATTAAAATTTTGTCTTACCTCTTCCACAAACATTAAAATTTTGTCTTACCTCTTCCACAAACATTTAAATTTTGTCTTACATCTTCCACAAACATTTAAATTTTGTCTTATCTCTTCCACAAACATTAAAATTTTGTCTTACTTCTTCGACAAACATTTAAATTTTGTCTTACCTCTTCCACGAACACTTAAATCTTATCTTACCTCTTCCACGAACACTTAAATCTTATCTTACCTCTTCCACGAACACTTAAATCTTATCTTACCTCTTGAAAGAACACTTAAATCTTACCTTACCTTTTCTTTAGACATTTAAATCTTATTTTACCTCTTCCACAAACACTTAAATCTGACCTTACCTCTTCCTCAGACACTTAAATCTTATCATACCTCTTCCACAAACACTTAAATCTTATCTTATCTATTCCACAAACACTTAAATCTTATCTTACCTCTTCCACAAACACTTAAATCTTATCTTACCTCTTCCACAAACACTTAAATCTTATCTTACCTCTTCCGCAAACACTTAAATCTTATCTTACCTCTTCCACAAACACTTAAATCTTATCTTACCTCTTCCACAAACACTTAAATCTTATCTTACCTCTTCCACAAACACTTAAATCTACTCTTACCTCTTCCACAAACACTTAAATCTTCTAAAAGTGAAACGTGAGGTTCTTTATAAGGAAGACAAAACTTAAAACTTTGAACTACGTAATATTAATGTTTTCTTCTACTTATTGTCAAACGCTTCTGAAATAATGTTTGTGCCGAAGTCACGGACCTCCATTACTTGAAGGAGTCCGGTCAGAGATACAATGTACAAGTGCAGCTTGTAGCCAACATGGTGGGTCCTTGGGGTGGGTGTAGGGTTTGGGTTCGGGGGGGGGGGGGAAGGAGGAAAGAGGGTTTGTGTAATATTACGACTTCAAGTAATATTCTCTGTTATTCGAAATGTTGGTTCAGAGTCGGACTAGCCACAGTCCAATCCTTTACATTAAGCTTAGAGGGACCCTTCGACATATTCAGTTCATCTCTTGATATAAAATTCACGAAAAACAGTATCCATTAAAGATTTTTCTTTTCCTTGACTCTCTCTCTCTCTTTCTTTCTCTCTCTCTCTTTCTCTCCCTCTCTCTCTCTCTCTCTGTATGTAGGTAGTCATTTATATGTGTATGTAGTTAGTCATTTATGCGTATGTAGTTACTTTATTGTTAATTATATTTGTTATATGAGCAGCATATTTGTAGAATGTCTGGAACAGAGTGAAAGTTGTATGATAAAGGGTAGTGGGGCCTGCGTGCCCAATTCTTAACCCTTTTGAAACAAAGATCAATCAATCAATCTCTCTTTCTCTCTCTCTTTCTCTTTCTCTCTCTCTCTCTTTCTCTCTCACTCTTTCTTTCTCTCTATTTCTTTCTCTGTCTCTGTCTCTTTCTCTCTCTCTCTCTTTCTCCCTCTAAAGATTATTCATTCATTCATTCTTTCTCTCTCCCTCTTTTTCTCTCTTTCTCTCTCCCTTTTTCTCGCTCATTTCTCTCTCTCCCTCCCTCTCTCTTTCCCTCTTTCTCTCTCTCCCTCTTTCTCTCTCTCCCTCTCTCTCTTTCCCTCTTTCTCTCTCTCCCTCTTTCCCTCTTTCTCTCTCTCCCTCTTTCTCTCTCTCTCTCTTTCCCTCTTTCTCTCTCTCCCTCTTTCTCGTCTCTCTTTCTCCCCGGCCTCCCGCCCCATTTCTGGCCCGTAGACCTAAGCTTTGTTACCGTTAACTGATAATCCTCCATTGGGCAGGTCACGTGGACTTCAGCGAGCTGGGAAACGGGGACTCCCAGTTTTCTTTTCTTTCTTCTCCACAGTGCCTCTTCTGTTTCCTCAACTTTTCATCGCCAGCTTGCAAGATCGCCCACATTCCCTGCCATTATGGCGAAAGGAATAGTTTGATAACATTTTGTTTACGAAATGATGTAACGAAAAAAAAAGATTAATTAAAGTGAAGGTTTTTAGTTCTGTTTTTCAAATTGGGGGTTTTGAGCTAACTGGTGCCTTGATGAAGTCTAGGTTAAGATGACATGTAGCATTTTGTGAGCACAGAAGACCCCGTTTCCTGTTTCTGTGCTCGTTTATTTATGGTGAATACGTTTCAGATTCGTAACTTGGTAGGAGCTGGATGTACAACAGCTACTGATTAAAGAGAATTCCAAGAGCTGGTTTTGTAGTGAAGGGTGTTTCACAGGCAGGCAGGCTATAGAAAGCTTACACAAAAACAAATGAGCACGGCATACAGAGGCCAAAGATCGCTACGAGAACAGTAAAGTTTACAGTGTGCTGAGGCCGTAGAATTCTTACAAGCAACGACAGAGCTTGGGATACAGAGGTCACAGAGTGATACAGAGGCTGTAGAATTCTTACAGAACAAGGACAGAGTTTGGGATACAGAGGTCACAGAGTGCTACAGACGCTGTAGAATTCTTACAGAGCAAGGACAGAGCTTGGGATACAGAGGTCACAGAGTGCTACAGAAGCTGTAGAATTCTTACAGAGCAAGGACAGAGCTTGGGATACAGAGGTCACAGAGTGCTAAAGAGGCTGTAGAATTCCTACAGAGCAACAACAGAGAGGGGGATACAGAGGTCACAGAGTGCTACAGAGGCTGTAGAATTCTTACAGAGCAACAACAGAGCTTTGGGTACAGAGGCCACAGAGTGCTGCGAAAACAGTAACGTTTGCGGCACACAGAGGCTGTAGTATATTAATCGAACAGACAATAGGGCGTGGCGTAAGGATGCTAAAGATTTCTCATAGAACAACAGTGTGCGAGACGCACAAAGGCCATATAGTGTTAAGGAGCAACACCGAGTGGCAAATGTGGGCCACGCTGTTTACAGATCAGTAGTGAATGCGGCATACAGAAACCGCAGAGCAGTGTATGTTGAGACCATGGATTCGGACTGGGTGTGGGGGGGGGGGGGGGTAAACTGTGCTGGGAAAGCGGGACTAGTTTTGTTGTTTTGTTTTTTTTAAAATTACAAGGCATGTTTTTTTTCTCTCAGTGCTCTGAGTGTTTTCAGAATTTCTAACAAGAATGTTAGATAATCTAGGAAATGATATTTTACATAATTTTGTGTGTGTGGTCAGTGACAAAGTATGTTAAAGGAACATGTCAGCTATGGGCCCCTGACTACCAGAACGGACAGATTCTTTACCCCCCAAAAGTGAACGTAGAAATGTACTAACACCCCCCCCCCCCCCTCATACACGTACTTGATGCGATAGAAGGATCTGATCATTTTGAAATTAATTCCATTTTGTTAAAAAAAATTACTGCTTGTATAAATGTTAAAAATAACATAGATTTTTATATCTTTTTTCTTTGAAACAATCAGGTCATTGAAATGTCTTCTTAATCATTTCTAACTGTCATAGCGGCTGTAGTACAAATGGTAATAGAAGAGTCTGACAGAGTTTTAATTAAAAAAAAAACACACACACGCAGAGAGAGAGAGAGAGAGAAATAGAGAAAGAGAACGAACGAACGAACATACTTTATTTTCAAAGGGTTAAGAATTGGGCACGCAGGCCCGTCTACCATTCTGCTCTTCATCACACAGCTCTAACTCAGTCACGGTCACTCGCCATTTGTTAATGAGCATAATAATCATAAAGACACAATTAAATGATTTGATAAATAAATAATAAACTTATCTCTTGTCAATATACTCTACACTCTGATTTATGCAACAACATGAAATAAACTTGCATTCTTACATTCACTCAAAGCTAACAAATTTATAGAAAAGCAGTATAAAAAATTACAACAATCAAGCCATACATGAAACTACTCTAAACTATGCTTAGGGAGGCATATAGTCCATATCAAACAAGGTGTTGACAAGGTTTGAAGTTATAAGAACGAATGTTACTTACAAGTTTTACGTGAGTTGGTAGGGCATTCCAGGGGTGGGTAGCTGAGTAAGAGAAGCTTTTTTTTTAACATGTTAAGCCTTGGTTCTGGGATACATAGATAGATAGATAGATAGATAGATAGATAGATAGATAGATAGATAGATAGACAGATAGATAGATAGATAGATAGATAGGTAGATAGGTAGGTAGGTAGGTAGATAGATAGATAGATAGATAGATAGATAGATAGATAGATAGATAGATAGATAGATAGATAGATAGATAGATAGATAGATAGATAGATAGATAGATAGATAGATAGATAGATAGATAGATGAGAAAGGAAGAAAAATTAGAAGAAGGAGATAAAAACGGTGACATGGCTATGAAAAACAACAATAACGATTTCACTTGCTAATTTCTCTTTCCCTTTCTTTCTCTCTCTCTCTCTCTCTCTCTCTCTCTCTCTCTCTCTTTCGCTTTTGTATCACTTTACCATATTCCCCCTTATAACTCCATCTTTCTAACACACGTCTCCAAACCGTCTTGAAGATCTTTGCTTACTTGCTGGCATTCTTCTTATATAAGCTCAATTAACACAGAAAAATGATAAAACCATTTACCGAGCATAGATGTAATCTAAACGTCAAGTTTATACTGGGGAAAAAAGGTAGATTATTCATGTATCAAACATATAAGGAGTTCACATAAGATAGAAGTGCTTTCTTCGCAGTAGAATAGAGCAGCTTTCCAGTAAATTAGGACTCAATGAAGCCTCGCCGGGCTTTAATCAACTTCTAAAATGACACGTGATGTTTTCACTGGCGCTGGAGAAAATCTTATATTTCTCTTTATTTTTTTGTTATTTGTTTTATTTTTCGTGTGAAAAAGAACAAAGACTGAAATTCTAACCCGTGTTAAGGCAATTTAGAAAAAAAAGAAGATGAAATCGAGAGCAGGAAGTTTCCATTTTGTCTCAGGTCGCTGAGTTTTTGGACTATCTCATTTGACGAGTTTTTAGATAAGTAACATAATTAGCCGTCCTAAAGTTTTCATATATCATCCTCGCTACTGGTTATCATGATTTTAAGTAAACAATGGGCAGTCATGCTTCGCAACAGATCTCAGTTGTTACTCTTTCCACTGGTTCAGTTAATGGCTTTCTGTGCTGACATCCAGTAAAACTGTCCATGACCTTCTCTCTATGTCTTCCCCTATATCTATTCTCGTTCATCTTTCTAGTCGTTAAAAATGCTCTTCAGTATTTGTTTTCCTCACTATCTGTCAAGGAGGAAACGCCCACGCAAGAGATGAAAAAAGGAAGAAAGTGGAGGGGGGTGGGGGTGGTGAGAAATTACAGAAGCAAACTGCGGAGTACTCTCAAGACGTCTGTTTGCTCCACCAGCACCGAAGGTTGAGAAACATAAGATGAAGGTGACAAGACAAGACAAGAGAAAGCATCTCAATGAAAGTTGACTGGCTTTTTTTTTCTTATTGTTTTAAATAATTTCCTTCTTCTAATTTCCAAAGTTAGGTATTCTTGACATTTGTTGTCAGAGATTCTCATAACATCATTAAAACATATATCTCTGTCATCTTCTATACGCTTCATATTATTCTGCTTGTTGTCCACGGCTCATTTCCATAGAGTATGAAAGACTCAGTAACTGTGACAGTAGCTGGTGTATGTGGCAGTGCGTCTAGTGGTCAGTACTTCGCTGAGCCGTGTGTGTGTGTGTGGCTCGCGCGCGCCGCGTTCAACCCAGTCAAACTGTTGGCAATGTCCAAGCAGATCAATCAACGACGCCGAATATTTCACTTGTGTCAGTAGCTTTATTTCCATGAGAAACCTGTTTCAGACACTGATGATCACGAAAACCTCAGCTTCAATCAACGTAACAGACTGAACCAAGCGTGCTGCTGCACTGAAAGTGGCAAGATTCTACACAGCCGACCATCCTACAGGCTAAAATCACGAGGTCCCAAAGACCGCACCCCCAGCTGCTCTCTAAGAAAATACCGTCCTTGCTGTTCCACTACTTCTTGTTGTCTCTCCCCGTTCCTCTCCTACGTCAATTGTTGTCATGGTGATCACTGTTTACACGCAATTCCTTTGAATGACCACTTCCGCAGAAACATTTCATCTTTTTACTTTGGGTCGAGATTATTACCCATTTCTTTAATATCGTCATCCTCTGTCACGCTGTATAACTGGTAGAGAAGCGTTGCCCCTGTTTTTGTCAAACTGAAGCATACAACTCTGTCTAACTCTGATCTGAAAGACTATAAAGCATGTTAGAATTTTTAAAAACATATTTTTCATGTTCAGTGATAGCGACGGATTACACACAATACTTTCACTTTCTTGGATGCAGTCTCGGGTTAGTATGCTCTGTTTTCGGTTTGAGGAACGCATTTTCCATCCGATGTTATCGGCGTGTCCAGGTATCTTAATATATGTACACAGTGATCGCTTTAACCGGCAATTGCTGGTAAATTACCGATTAAAAAAGGAGGAAACCTGAAGGCACCGGTTTATATTTTCAAAACCAGTTGTCAAGGAGACACAACGACGGCCTACACAGAAGTGGTGAAAGGGTATAGGTCAAGAACAGAGAGAAATGGAGACTATCTTGCCTGAAGCAATGAACCTTAATGATTCGGAAAGATGCTGAGTTCAGTAGCTGCTAAAAGAAGAAGAAAGGTTTAGGATATTTACATTACGATATATACACGGAAGATGATGGTCAGCAAAGTATATGTAGCTGAAAAAGTTGTTCTTGATGTAAAAAAAAATAAAGGTTGGGAAACACTGTTATGTCCACTTAGTTGTAAACAAAAAATTGATACCCAACACACTGTGTTAGGGTGGGAGCCGCGTTAATGTAGTAGATCAGACACTCGCTTGCCGACCAGACGACCTGGTTTAGATTTCAGCTCACCACGTGGTGGCGGTCAGACCTTTCTCCCAGGGCTCACTCAGCCTCAAGAAAAAATGGGTGCCAGGGTTAACGCTCTGGGAAGGAAAAGAAGTGTCACTCCTAGAGGCGGAGATTGTATTGAGGGAGACACTAGTCGGCATTTCTGGTCAGCTCGGTAGACTAGTCCGCAGAGCACTCGTGCGAGGTTGTGATTCGCAGCCACTACCTTTACCTTACCTGTACCATGTTCTAGAGAGAACGTGCCACGGAGAATGATTATTTGCAAGGTGAGGCGCACTAGAAAAAACGAACTGTAAACACGGCTATCACTGTATGAAGGATATAAGCAGATCTATAGGTAACTATTATTCCCGTGCATAAATCATTTATTAAGAAAGCACGTGACTGGAAAAAGATAAGATGTAGCAACTGTGCTGATGCCTTTTTTTCCTTTCTTTTTTTGCTATTATCTAATTGTCAGCGAAAGAAATGTGTTTAGTGATGCGATCACATTCAAGCCAATGAACTTGCAAAATCAAAATAGTTTCCTTTGTCTAACTGTGGTCTCGAGGAACTGATGGAAAATATCAAGGATCGAGGTCTGTGGGAAGTCATGGCGGTAAACGCCTGTCGGCACGGCACGTAATGATGATGACGAGAAAATGTTTTATTTGCTTCACTAATGCACAGTTACCACCTCAGCTGTACCAGAAATATAACAGAAATCTGTACCAGAAATATAATAGAAAGCTGTACCAGAAATTATAATAGAAATCTGTACCAGAAATATAATAGAAATCTGTAATAGAAATATAATAGAAAGCTCTACTAGAAATATAATAGAAAGCTCTACTAGAAATATAATAGAAAGCTGTACCAGAAATATGATAGAAAACTGTACCAGAAATATAATAGAAAGCGTACCAGAAGTATAACAGCGGTCTCTTACAAACGAATTTAATGTTTTAATTTGTTTAATAATGGCGCTTTCCATGAGGAAAAACAAGCTACCACGACTGTTTATCTCATACCTATCGCTCCGTCCCTAAGGTTTACCTATCCTTCCATCCCTAAGGTTTACCTATCCCTCCATCCCTAAGGTTTATCTATCCCTCCATCCCTAAGGTTTACCTATCCCTCCATCCCTAAGGTTTACCTATCCCTCCATCCCTAAGGTTAACTTCATGAGATCAGCGGCTTGTTAACGGCACGACTGAAACATTCACTTCTTCCGGCCATGTATCCTGCCTTTGTATCACACACTAAACAGTGTTACTTTATTTTCTTTTTCCCAACAAAGGAGAGACAAGTCTGTGATGGCTTTGGCAGGAATAGAATGTGGGTTATTATGTGAATGAAAAAAACAGTTTTTTTCATCTGTTTTTTTTTTGCGCTGTTGGAATTTTTTAAAGGCTGTTTAACTCTACCACTCCTGAATTACGTTCCATCCTGTCCCAGAATAAATTTTGATGAGAAATTTTGGTAGAAAGAAATTGATGGGAAGTTACCCCATAATTTAAAGCTGTACCTTAACAAAACAGTTGAGAAACAAATAAATGCCTTTGAATGTAAATGCTACAGAAGAGTTATTCAAATATCATGGACGCAAAAAAAGAACAAATATATCCATGCTATAAGAACTTAATATTGAAGAAGGCTGGCTAGTAAAGAGGACTAAACAAAGAAAACTTAAATATGTTGTATACATTAAACGTCATGATAATCTAGAGAAGACCGTCTTGGAAGGGTACATAATGGGAAAACGAAAGAGAGGAAGACCAAGGGAGAGATGGATGCAAAGTTGTTGATGATCTGCAAATGGATGCTTCAGCAACAGGACTTCTTGCTTACAACCGAGAGGCCTACAGGAGTGATGTTAGGGAGGCAAAGTTCCGCAAGAGACATGCAAATGAATGAATGAAGTTTGAGGTAGGTTAGTACTACTTTTCATTTTATTCAGATGTTGTCTAAATATCGCTCCTAGCATAGATTTGCACAGATGTGCAAGATCTACGTACACTGCCGTTTTTTTTTTTTAGAGTGAAAGAGTTCAAATCCTCACATGGAAACACACGACTAGACTTATAAGAGTATGACCAATTACCATGTGGCTGACAGAATTAGAAAATAATATTTAGAAAAAAAAATACAGCTAAAGCTGATATTATCTTAAGGTAAAATCCGAAACATTATGAGGCCACAAACATAAATCCACACCTGACCTCATGTGATGGGATGTTATCAAAACGCAACCTCTAAAAGAATATGGATTGTCAGAGTGTGCTCCCCTGCACTATCAACTAAAATAACGAATTTGTTTTGCTTATCTACCAGTGCTAACGGGATGATTTCCCCTGACTTGAAAGCACAGAATCCTCGTGGTGTTAATGTTGTTGACAAAGACACATGATTTGATGAAGGAAGTCTGAGCGAAGTTTGTGAAGATACGGAAGGTGTGATTTTAGAGTCAGTCTGCGCTTAACGTGCTGAGAATGTGGTGCTCTTTTCGTAGTGTCGTTATGTGAAGTTTGAGAGAGAAAGAGGCAACCATTTTTTCTAGATGTGTTCTACAAATCTGGTGAACTGGCTAATGTACAACTTCATGGCAGAGTGATTTATTTTCTGTGTGTCACCATCAGCATTTTGATTTCTGACTTGTTATGTCAACCATTGTCCTAATCTTCATCATCATCTGGTTCCATCATTAAACGATCGTGTGTTTTTGACTTGGATGCCGGCGTTTAATAACTAAGTGTGGACATCTGGTGGTAACTCTTTTCATTTGTATTCCGTGAGATGTCCTGCCTATGTCCTGCCAAGTATTTATCAACAGGGAATCCATGCAGTTGTTTCTAGTGTAGCATTGTCTTTAGCTGTTAATCATTCTCAGAAAGAGGCTGCTAGAAGAGAATAAATGGAGTCTGGTACAAACCGTTTATTTTTTTAGCCTCCCTAAAGGCCGCACAGATACACACACACACACAAATGCATACATACCTACAGATGCTATGGTCTGCTGAGGGAGTGGATACTAAGTGGAAAGAAAAAGGACTCTCTTTTCAGACTCTTTCAGCTGCGATATATATTTTTTCTTGTGTTGTTTCCTATTCAGGAGGACGCCATTAAGATAAGTTATATGTCGTTTTGTTTGTGTATGTAATCCTCGAAAAAGGCTCACGCTGAAATATAGGATATCGTATGTTTTTCATTTATATATTCTCATCTTACTCTCGTATTTTCTATTCGTTTTCTCCTCATTTTACTCACTCCCTCTGCCGCTTTGTAAAACTGCACCATACATCTATATTTACCTTTATTATTTGAACAAGTTTCATTGCAGTCGCGATTCCTTTTATATCCCCCCCCCCCCCCCCACCCACGCCTGGCCAAATTAACTCACGCAAGCACGTCCTCAAAGGGCAATAAACTGGCACATGTGCAGGCCGGACACGCCAACGGCAGGCTCAACACAATGTCTCACATGAGTTCACGACTTGTGGGTGTTACTCATTACGTTTTTTTTAAAATTCTCTGCTCTGTGGTGTTAAGGTATTGTTGAAAATGTCAGAGAGGCCTGCAGTGGATAACAGTGATAAGAAAAAGAAGAAACATTTATGTTTATCTCTAGCGCAGACAGCCAGCCCGCTGGAGAAACTGAGCACCGTGGAAGTATGAAGAGATAAACTCTTAGACCAGTGGTGGCTGTCCTGAATCTCCCGCGATTACTCGTTCTCTTCCAGCAGAGTTTGGTGCTGGAATGGCTACAGAATATGACCAGAAGAAACAGAGGGATAAATTGTTGAAGTTATGTGCTGAACGTGATGAGGGATAAACTGTTGAAGTTATATGCTGAAAGTGATGAGAGATAAACTGTTGAAGTTATGTTGAATGTGATGAAGGATAAACTGTTGAAGTTATGTGCTGGACGTGATGAAAGATAAATTGTTGAAGTTATGTGCTGAAAGTGGTGAGAGATAAACTGCTGAAGTTATTTGCTGAAAGTGATGAGGGATAAACTGTTGAATTTAAGTGCTGAAAGTGATGAAGATACGTTAATGAAAAATAGAAAAACACTACATAAAGATAAAAATAAAGTTGTCATCGTGTATTTAAAGAGGGATAGAGGTGAATGGTGCAGTTTTACAAGGCGGAAGAAGGAGTGAGTAAGTGAGAAAAAACGAATAGAAAGTATGAGAGTAAGATCTTATCTTATCTTATCTTATCTTATCTTATATCTTATATCCTTCCCGTGCCGTTAAACGTCACATAGGGCTTGTAAAGTAGATCGCCAATTTTTCCTGTCTTCGGCGAGTCTTTCAACCTCATCAAAGGATTTTATGCCTGTTAGCTTGGCCTCTCTTAATAATGTCCTCTTCAGAGTTTCACGCGGTCTGCCCCTTTTTCTTCGGCCTGTTGTGTTCCACTTGATAGCTTGTTTTGGGATTCTCTGATCATTTCTTCTCATCAAGTGACCAACATATGTCCATCTCCTTTTCCTGATCACCCATGAGACTGGTTGTTGTTCAGTCATCTGTCTTATCTCTGCATTGTTCTTGAATTCATTCCACTTGATGCCGAGTATTTTCCTTAGGCATTTCTTTTCAAAAGAGTCTAATTTCTTTTCTATTTCTTTAGTTGTTTTCCAGCTTTCGCATGCATAAATGAGGGCGGATATTACATTTGAATTGAATAGTCTTAACTTGGTTTTTGTGCTTATAATTTTGAATTCCATATGTTCTCAAGATTCTTGAAGATTGATGCTGCTTTTGCATATCTGATCCTAACTTCCTTTCTAGTGTCACCATCCTGGTCTATGTAGCTGCCAAGGTATGCAAATTGATTGACTTCTTCAATATCTGTCCCTTCTATGTGTATTTTTCCATTTTGATTGATGGGAATTTTCATTATTTTTGTTTTGTCCTTGTTAATTTCAAGTCCTATTTTGCTAGCCAGTGAAGACAGGCTATCTGTTTTTTCTTGCATGGAATTCACATTATTACTGATAAGAGTTATATCATTAGCAAAATCAGGATCTTCTAGTTGGTCCCATGTACCCAGTCAATACCTGTGTTACCTAGAGTAAGATAAGAATGTATAAATGAAAAACATAAAACATCTAATATTTCGGCGTGAGCCTTTTTCGAGGATTACATACACAAAGAAGACAAAACATATAACTAAACGAAAAACATATCTTAGTGGCATCCTCTAGAAAGTAGGAAACACAAGAATGCCTGTCCCATTGACTAGGCATAGAGACTACCGGGGTTGGGGGGCACAAAGGAAAGCAGATGATGCCAGTCGGAAAGAAGAGGCGGATAAAAACAGGTTGGGGGGGGGGAGAAAAAGGGGAAATGCACTAGACACCCGTAAACCGCTAGAGAGAAGCAGATGTCAAAGGGGGGGGGATGTTGTGGGAAGGGGCAGGGAAGCAGGGAGATAATATGAAACTGGTGAGTAGGACAAGACCCAGGGGCAAAAACACATATAAGCAGCCAGAGAAGAAGAGAAGATGATGGTAAGAGGGGGGGGGGGAGCTGGGAGAAATAAACTAGAAAGTAGAGTATAAATCGCAGAAAAAAATTGGAAAACTAAAGAAGTTAAAGGAAGCTGAAGACATTAATTCCAGCTAGGTGGAGACAGCCAGCCTGGAAGATAATGACCCTGTTCTATAACCCTCCGATATCGTACATCAGCAGAACAAGAGCGGATTGTACTAACAGAAATGTCCTGTTTTCCCCTGTGGTTGCTAAGGCAAAAATGTTTAGCCACAGGTGTCCAAGCCCTCTTATAAAAGTCGTTAAGATGTTGGCAGAAACGATCTCCTAAGCGTAAACTGGTCTCCTCTATATACTTCACATCACAACGTTTGCATATAATAGGATAAATAACATTGCGTGAAGTGCAGGTGAAGATATCCTGAACTGATGACTTGGACTTAGGGAAGGAGATCTGGCTAGCCTCGACAAAAAACTGACAAATGTTGCATCTACGACATCCGCAACGTCTGATACCATAAAAAGTGACATCTGTCTTAAAGCGACTTCGAACTAAATGGTCCCTGAAGTTCTTGTCCCGTCTGTAGGCCACCAATGGGGGTTCCCAAAAAGTTCATGTGTATCAGGCTCGGTCTGGAGGAGATGGAGATGGCGAAACAGTATGTTTTTAATTGGCACACTATGACGGTGGTGCGTGAGTACCAGTTTAACTCTGTCGAGCTATAGTGCTTGTTGTCGCGATATATGGCTGATGCGGTTCAAAGGTGACGAGAGAACATATTCTGGATAACCGCGTTGACGGAAGAAATCTAGCATTTTGTGGGATTTATGATAGAAATCAACATCCTTAATGCACAACCGTCGCAACCTAAGGAACTGGGGAAAAGGAATAGAGTCCTTACACGATCCGGGATGGGAGGAAGAGTACAAGAGATAGCTGTGAGAGTCTGTAGGTCTATAGTGGACAGAAGTAGTAAGACCGGTAGAGCCGGTAGTAACGGCAAAGTCGAGAAAGTTAGCAGAAGCTATAGAGACACGGGAGGGGGGGGGGGGAAAGAAATGATATGACTGAACTGCTTAACAAAACAAACTGATGAAGGTGTCAAGGTCTTCCTCTGGCATTGATGTGACCCCAATGCCGTCAGCTATGTAGCGTATATAGAAGGCTGGAAAGGGCCTCTACAGGCACCTTGTGTTCGAAGTGGCCCGTGATCAGGTATGCATAGCTGGGGCCCATTTTGATACCCATGGCCACACCACTAATCTGGTCGAAGAACAGGGCCATTAAATTCAAACGAATTGAGTTGAAGGTCTAGTCGTGTAAGGCGCAGAATAGTAGACGTAGGAATAGAGGGATGGCGTCTTTTGTTCAGAAAGAACTTGATAGCCTGAAGACCCTGATCATACGGGATTGATGTGTATAAGAACACTGCATCAAAAGTGAAGATACGGTAGGTGTAATCAGCCAGGATTGCAAGGGTCTTAAAAGCAGTGAGAGCGTGATTCATGTCCTTAAGATAAGTGGGCAGACTAGTGCCAAGAGGTTGAAAGATACTGTCCAGAAAGTCAGAGATTTGTTCTGTAAGGCAGGAAAAAGCAGACACTATGGGCCTTCCCGGGTTGCCTGATTTGTGTATCTTCTTATATCTTATATCTCATATCACTCTCGTGCCGTTAAACGTCACATAACATAACGTCGCAAGGTACTTCGCCAGTTTTTCCTGTCTTCGGCGAGTCTTTCAACCTCATCAAGGGATTTTATGTCTGTTAATTTGTCCTCTCTTAACAATGTCCTCTTCAGAGTTTCACGCGGTCTGCCTCTTTTTCTCTGGCCTGTTGTGTTCCACTTGATAGCTTGTTTTGGGATTCTCTGATCGTTTCTTCTCATCACGTGACCAACATATGTCCATCTCCTTTCCTATTTGTGTATCTTAGGGAGTAGATAAAAGGATGGCTTCCCTAAGCAGCTATCGCGGATGTGTAGATGAGTAGTAGAGGGAGAAAGACCAGTCTTGTGGATGAGTTCGTTGATCGTTTCAATGGTGATTATTGGCCAGAGTCGGATCTTGAGGGCGAGAGGCATAGAATTCAGTGTTGCTCAACTGGCCCATGGCCTCTTGGATGTACAATTCTTTCTTCCAACAAAACAATGGCCCCTCTCTTATATGCACTCTTGATCACTATATCTGGTCATGCGCTGAAGTTGTGAAAGTGCGCGCTTCTCCCCGGGGGTCAGTTTAGAGTGTCGTACACGGGGAAGGCGAAGCTTGCGGATTTCATAGAGAGTATGATCAATGTAGAGGTCCAAGGAACAAGACGCTCCTGCAGAAGGTGTCCAGGTGAATGGTTGTTTAGAGAAGCGAGAGAAAGGGTCATCATCAGAAGCAGACTGGGATGATGGAGGTCGGGCTGCGTCTTGGAAATGGAACTTCAAACGCATTCTGCGATGGAAACGCAGGAGTGAGAACTGGTAAACAGATGGACGGAAGGGAACAAACTGTAAACCCGTGCCCAGGACAGACAATTCATCAGCCGACAGTGGAATATCAGGAGGGAAACTAACCACTTTAGTGGGAGCACAGGAGGTGGTGAATCGGGGAGAGGCTGAAGTGGGACGGATAGGAGAAAGTTTCTGCTTTTTGAGAGAAGAAAGTTGCAGGTTGAATTGTCTGTTGGTGGAGTGAATAATCTCTCGGATCGGGCGATAAATGAGGAAATAATCGTGAGTAAATTGCTGGAGTCGGACAGAAAGTTGAGCGATCTGACTGCCAAGATCCGAGAGAAGCTTAATGTGCCTTTCGGCCTTTTAGTTCGAAGTCGCCTTAAGACAGATGACACTTTTTATGGTATCAGACGTTGCGGATGTCGTAGATGCAACACTTCTCAGTTTTTTGTCGAGGCTAGCCAAATCTCCTTTCCTAAGTCCACGTTATCAGTTCAGGAGGGCTTCACTTGCACTTCACGCAATGTTATTTATGCTATTATGTGCAAACGTTGTGATGTGAAGTATATAGAGGAGACCGGTTTATGCTTAGGAGATCGTTTCCGCCAACAACTTAACGACTTTTATAAGAGGACTTGGACACCTGTGGCTAAACATTTTTGCCTTAGCAACCATAGGGGAAAACAGGACATTTCTGTTAGTGCGATCCGCTCTTGTTCTGCTGATGTATGATCTCTGAGGGTCATAGAACAGGGTCCTTATCTTCCAGGCTGGCTGTCTCAACCCAGCTGGAATTAACAATGTCTTCAGCTTCCTTTAACTTCTTTAGTTTTCCAATTTTTTTCTGCCATTTATATTCTGATTTCTTGTTTTTTTCTCCTAGCTTCCCTCTCCCTCCTTACCACCATCTTCTCTTCTTCTCTGGCTGCTTATAGGTGTTTTTACCCCTCCGGGTCTTGTCCTACTCACCAGTTTCATATTATCTCCGTGCTTCCCTACCCCTTCCCACAACACCCTCCCCCCTTGACACCTACTTCTATGGCGGGTTACAGGTGTCTAGTGCATTCCCCTTTTCCTCCCCCCACCTGTTTTTTCTCCGCCCCTTCTTTCCGATTGGCTTCATCTGTTTTCCTTTGTGCGCCCCCCCCCAACCCTCGGTTGCATTCTTGTGTTTCCTACTTTCTGGAGGATACCACTAAGATATGTTTTTCGTTTAATTATATGTTTTGTGTTGTTTGTGTATGTAATCCTCTAAAAGGGCTCACGCCGAAATATTGGATGTTGTATGTTTTTCATGTATACATTCTCATGTTATTCTCATTCTTTCAATTCATTTTTTTCTCACTTACTCACTCCTTCTTCCGCCTTGTAAAACTGCACCATACACCTCTATCTACCTTTATTCTTTGAACCAGTTTTACTGCAGTCGCCATCCCTTTTATTGAAAGAGTGGATCCATCAGCGTCGCAGTGAACACATGACACTTAATGATATTTTGATTATGAAGCATGCAAAGAAGTGTCACAGTGAAATGAAAACTGAAGGGAACTGTGAATATTCGCCTGGCTGGCTGCAGAAATTTAAGAAAAGACGTGGCATTAATTTGGGAAGATCTGTGCGGATAAAGCATTTACTGATCGTTAAACCGTAAGGAAATTCATTGACAAGTTTGCCAATGTCGACACTGATAAAAATCTGATACCAGAACAAGTCTATAATTCGGACAAAATATCACTGCTTTGGCATTACTGCCATAGAAAGAAAAGTTAATGAGGCATTCTCTACAGGAATTAAGGATATCAAGGACAGAATAACTGCACTAGAATGTGTTAATGCAGCAGGCGCGCATTAAGTGTAAACTTGCCGTGATAGTCAAAAGCTTATGCCTTTCTTGCTGTTTTAAAAGAGTGAATTTCTTACCGGCCCATTATCGTGCAAACAAAAAGGCATGCATCACCAGGGACATCATTTCTAATTGCTTTCACAAATACTTTATACCACCAGCTCGTCACTCAGTACGGGGAAGCTGGACAGGATAACGAATGTAAGATTTTATTACTCCTTGACAACTGTTGTGCTCATCCTTCAGCTGAAACTCTCGTCAGAAGTAAAGTTTATACCATGTATCCAAAACTCCACCCCCTCCCCCCATGGAAATTCATTAATTCAAGCATGCGACCAGGGTACCATTAGTTCAGTGAAGAATAAATATACAAACTCTTTAACTGAATGCTAGCAAAAGTGAACAGAGGTGTATAGGTTTTTAAAAGGAGTTTAGTAAGAACCATCCCTGCCTGTTACAACAGCTACACGCCAGTGGTTTAGTAAAATAAATGCACCAGCTTTGCTATGTAAATCATACGTGTCCTATCTTTTATCAACTACTTTTAAACATTTAAGTAGGGGAGTGTTTCCTGCCCGAGGGGAATGTATGGTTCCCGCAAGTAGCAATGACTCCGGGAGTGAATCGCGCGTTAGGCAGGAATGCCTCCGGGGTCACTCTTGCTTGGGGTGCTTCGTGCCTGTTACACCGCCTTCAAAACTGCACCATCCCTTTTGCATAATCATCTTTACTTGTCAGAGTAATGGGCTCAACAGTGATTTCAGACTGGAATTTCATTCTGTTTCAGGATCAAACAGAAAGCTGAACTTGCTCTCATGTGTGTGTTATTTTCTCATATTATTTCCATAATGTGTCTGGAAATTGTATTGGATTTTCTATTGAATCGTTCTTTCTTTCTCTTGCAATTTCAAGTCAACATACTGCAGCTAAAGGGTATATATATATATATATATATATAAAGGCAATCCTGTCATGCCTTAGAGACACATAGGCATATGGTGTTAGTGCTCATTATTTTCCTTGGCCTGTCAGCACACTAGAGAGTGGTATATTCGTTTCATGCTTGGCCGCCTTTCCTTCCCCAACTCCAGAAGTCGGGTACCCATTTCTACAGCTGGGTGACCGGGGTGCCTCCGGCCAGATTCGAATCCCCGACCTTCGCCATGAGAGACCAGTGAACTAACCACTTCACCACTCAGACACCCATATATATATAATATATATATATATATTTCCGTGCCACAGGAAGAAACGCGGACGTTCAGTTGGGTTCCAGATTAAAAGCGCGGGTCGTGTTCTATATAGGGGGTATAGTTGTAAAATTGAATGGAAAACAGTATTTTCCTCAACTTCCGTGTACTTATTACGTTTAAAAATATAACTAAATGTATAAAGATTTCATAAATGCCTAGATGAGATGCCTAGAACTACCTGTCTAAGTTGTCTTGTTTTGATACGTTGCATTCTCGCTAAAATAATGTCTGAAATAACCTTCTAACTACTTCTCCAGTCGTCTAATATGTCTAGATCTACTTGGGGTACATTCAAGAACAGTGGTCTGGTTACAGGACATTCCATACCCCTATCTATATCACCAAAAACTGAAATTTCTCGCTCATAAACTTCGTTTTTCAAGCTCGAATCGATCGTAACTATGCACTCTTCCGCCATTTTGAGAAGGATCACAGGGCATATAACGTGCGAACCAAAATGAAAATTACAGTTATACGAAACGAAACATGTGGAACTATAGGAACCAAAGGCACAAAAGTCAAAATCGACTTTGGGTCTTACATGAGCCAAAGGCACGGAAATATATATATATATATATATATATATATATATATATATACTACGCATGCACAAATACATACACACTACCCCCCCCCCCCCCATTAAAAACACACCTCTTGATCCAATTATTGTGAACAGTTAAATGTTTCTGTACGTGAGCGGTTTTGAAGCTTCGAATGCATGCAAGTGTGGCGGTTAATGTAATGACATTTTTTTCGGCGCCGAGAACGATTGGATGTTTACTTTAAACTTGGCGTGCAACACACGCAAGTGAACGTTTTCTTAATTTATGACCTATTAAAGTCATATGACTTTGAAATTTGGCACACACTTTAAGCAAGTATAAGCAAGCAAAAGGCCATCATCTGCTTCCGTCGGAAGGAAGACTGTTGTCACAAGAGCTATGGCAAGCTGGTGGTTTGCTCAGCGGTGAAATGACGACGAGAGGTGCTGCGCGATACTTTCATTGTGACCATTCCACTATAGTGAGGCTGAGCCGCCTATTCCAGGCAATGACTGACAGTCCGAAGCCTGGCCAACCTCGTGTAACAACATGATCTAAAGATGGCCAAATAGATACATCTGCGCAACCGTTTCCAAACAGCACATCAGACAGCAGCACAAAACACCTGGCACTCAGCGACAGCACGAGACACCGATGCAAAGCCTGCACTCAACGACAGCACGAGACACCGACTTCAAAGCCTGCACTCAGAGACAGCACGAGACACCGATGCCAAGCCTGCACTCAGCGACAGCACGAGACACCGATGCCAAGCCTGCACTCAACGACAGCACGAGACACCGACTTCAAAGCCTGCACTCAGCGACAGCACGAGACACCGATGCCAAGCCTGCACTCAGCGACAGCACGAGACACCGACGCCAAGCCAACACTGAAGTCTCGGGGGGTCATACACGGTATTAATGATGGCTACCAGTTCATGAGAGTGAGCGTGAACTTTGGTTTTTACACTCAGGGTAGACAACTGGTTATAAGTCGCTTCTGTGTCTTTTTTAAGAGTACAGTAGGTTTATGTCAGTAAATAGATTGGAAATGTGAAATCGGTGGTTGTATGTATTTTAAATCTAGTACATGGACTCCTGGCGAAAAAAAAGCTGTGCGCGTTTAATCTCATGTATATGTTATTTGGTTTATTTATGTATTCATTTATTGACATTTTACCAGAAGTATCAACAAAACGAATATGTTTTATACTACTTCGCCTGGGACCACCAACAAAACGAATATTTTTTATACTACTTCGCCTGGGACCACCAACAAAACGAATATTTTTTATACTACTTCGACTGGAACCACCAACAAAACGCCTTTTTCATTTTGTACTAGACCTCTCTGGACGGTGAAAGTCTTCTCTATAGAAAGTACTAGATCCAAATGTCTGGAAATCCAGAAGTTTCTAGAAAATGCTAGACGCTGGACAAGAAAGAATTCCGCTTTCAAATTCCTTTAAATCCGTGCTTCCCATATTGGGCAATAACCCCCCCCCCCTCTTCCTTTTCCATTTAGGCGTTGGAAAGGAGCAGGGAGTGGTGAAAGAAAAGATGGCAGCAGGGGGGGAGGGGGACTTTGATGGAAAACGAAGCAGCGGACGGGGGCAGTAATACCTTCCTTCTTAGCACTTGTCAACCTGATATTGAGAAACGTGTGTCCCTACATGAAGCTCATCCATCACGTTAAAAGTTGAGAAAATAATGCAGTAGATGAGGCATAAATGTCCTCCTTCATACTATTAAATGAAATGGTTTGCCTTCTGAAGTTTTTAGTTGTGTAATGCATATCCTATTTCAATAGTTTATTGTACGAGCAGTACATGGGGTGGGGGGGGGGGGGGGAAAGAAGGGTGTTGAGAATGTAGCCTTGGAGAAAATGGGGCAGCAGCTCGAACAAGCTTGGGAAACACTGCTTTAGATCCTTTTTTCCAGAAGGTCTTTTTTTATGTTCATGGCTTAGTTCCCTAGACGTTGAGTCTACTACGCCACCCACGAAGCAGTGGCTTTGACAGTGACATGTGGGTAAAGTCCTCGTACAGTACCAGGCAAACCTACACGTGGCATGCACTTACATATAGAATATATACCATGAATTAACTGTGAGGTCTTACACACTTGGTCTTCATCTTTACAACTTATACGTTTATCACATACGTGAGTGGTTATTTGTTATTGTGTGACTATATAATAGAGCAGGTGTGAAATAAAAAAAAACATATGTTAATCGGTGTTTATAAAATCTAGTTTCCATTTTTTTTTTTTTTACTGTTGCTGTTGTGCCCGCCATTGTGATGAAAAGTGTGATTGTTTACATTCTGCTTTGACATGGAAGAGCTGGGGAGTTCGGATGATGAGAATCTGCGACCCCCCCCCCAAAAAAAAATACTGAGTCGTGGACTGTGTGCAGGTCAGTATAAAGTCTAGAGCCATGAGAAATAGATCCCATCAGAGGATGAACGCCATGTAGACAATGTATGGGTCGTTGAGCAAATAATACTTGCACGGAGAATGTCTGGCCCCAGTTTTGGAATGCAGGAAAGAGGGCCCCCATTTATTTTCTGTTGTGGGTGCTCGGGGGGGGGGGGGGGTCATAGAAGAGAAAGAAAAGAAAAACTTATTTTACTGTCGTCACGTCGTTAACCTTAAAGTGGCCGGTCATAGTCCTGACCTAGAATGGGACGAGGTCATGCGTGGATATATATATCTTAAAATAAAAACCCAGTCAAGCGTTAACAGACTTAAGGCCAGAGAAGCGTCCACAAAAGAGTCTCATTATAACAGCAACGAAAAGGGTAAAAAAAAAAAGAAGTAAAGAAAAAGTCGGCAGTTATTCAAAGCTTAACTCACATGGTTTAAAGTGTGATATGTAATAAACATGTCAAGCTTTACAACTTGTCAGTCTGTCACTCATTGTGTGACACTGTCATTAAGTATGAACATCTGGTGCCCTTTCTGTTTTTCAGTACGCACTAGTGAACTCTAGCTGTTAGAGCGAAGTGTGTGTACATGGATGGAAAATACATCTGCCTCCAACACGAAACGTTGTAAATAAACATAACATTCCGTTAGACAGATATGCTCTGAAACAACATTACTCAGAGAAGAAACAAATATAGAGGAAGGCATTGTTAGAAATGGTTAACATCAACTTGGGGGGGGGGGGGGGGTGACCCACAGTTCTCCGTCTGTACCCCCAGTAACAGCCCTGGACTTTAATGGGGAAGAGGTCGTCCCAGGTGGAGCCTGCTAAAGAAGAACTGCAGACCCTCTTAGTTCCAGGCAGGAGTTTTAAGAAAAAAACAGCTGGCGTAAGTCACTCCCAACCATGCTATCCCTCACCATCTTCACCGCAGCGGCTGCAAAGGACACCAGCTGGCATTTCCAAGAAGAGGAAGAAGAAGAGATCTGCCTTTTTTATTCAGAGATATGAAGGTTTCCAGCTCAGAATTAAAATACCATGTAAACCGCGACATTTTGTACTCGTGTGTAAGAAGAAGGACAGGCTTCTGTTGACGGGAAGGTTTTACTTACATACTCAGTGGCCAATAAAAAAAAAAGATGTAAACGAAGATTCAGTACTTGCTAGGGAAAATCACGGCAGAAAATTGGAGAGAGGGGATTAGCTCACTAGTCACGAGAGGGAAGCCGGGAAGCCGTAGAGTTTCTAGAAAATATTTACCAGTGATTCTGGCCCGTAGTTGTTTCCTTGTTTTCCTAGCTTTTACGTTTCTGTGTCGGTTTACCGGTGTAAACCTCTTTAAAATGTCCCGGTGGTAGTACATATAGGAGGGGAGAACATTGTGATTCATTGTTCAAAATAATACACATAGTGTCTTTGGTGCGTTTAGATCATTACACAAACCACACTTCTAGCACTTTCATGTTCAGAAGCCCCATCAAGACGTCATATCTAGGAGCAGAATAGGTGGTGACCCTAACCACAGTTTCGTGAAATGCTAATTAAATATCACTAAAACTGAAACGGTCATAGTCTGACATGATGTATAAAGGGCATGCTTTCAGCAATAACCGAAGAATGAAGCTGGCCGTTGTCTTTGCTGGCAGTCTTGTCTTGCCTTGTCTTGTCTCTTTCTTCATATACCTTTTAGTGTTGAGGGGCCAAAAGGACGCTTTGATAGTGCTCGACAATTTTATTGGTATAAAAAAATGCACACCAAGAAAAAAGGCAGCAGCCTGCGAATGGCCCCAGAAAACTATAAAGCTGAGAGGACTGGAGTCGAGTCCGGAGAACGAAGAGATAAATCCACAATTTGTACAAAGAACCATTTATCCGTGAAAGCTAACAAATTTCCATGGTCGGGACTGGTAGGATGAATTTGAAGAGAGTGGACAAATCAAACTTTCATACATCCAGGAAAAGGAAGGAACAAGACCAAAGAAAAGATGGAAACTGAACGTGGAAGAAAGACCTAAGAGAACCTGGAGTAAACTACGGCGATAGAAAGCCAGAAGCAGAGAGATGAATGGAAAGAAGACTGAACCTGCAGCATACTTGGAAAATGAAGAAGATAGCAGAGATGAATGAAGGCGGAGTGTACCTGCAGTAATGAGCACTGGTTTCATGGAAGTTGGAGAGAGAGAGAGAGAGATTGATTGATTGAGTGATTGATTGATTGATTGATCTTTTTGTTTCAAAAGGGTTGAGAATTGGGCACGCAGGCCCGCCTGACATTCTGCAGAGATAGAGAGAGAGAAAGAGAGAGAGAGAAAGAGAAAGAGAGAGAGATTAGTACGATAGATTACTAATGGAGAAAAACAAGATGCTGAGCAATAGAGGGCTCAACTGGGCAAGAGCGGAAAAAAGGCGAAGGATAGACGTTTGTGGGAAACCCTTGCAGAGGGCACTTTAGGTTCAGAGAGAGAGAGAGAGAGAGAGAGAGAGAGAGACTATTAGTACACTAAATATTAACAAATAAGGCAGGATACAGAAGCCCTTAAATTTTAAGCTGCCACGTTAGTGAGTAATCCAGGAACGCTGCTAGTAATTGCGCACAAAACACAGCTCACCGCAAAAATGGGAGAGAGCTACAGTTTTGGAAAAAACAAAAACAAAATAATTGTGCTGAGAAAACCCATTATCTTTTCGGACACATTTATACAAAGTCAGTTCGGCTGTACCTGAGTTATGAAAAGAATGATCCTAACAACAAACATTTAGAAGGCAGTTTTCTGCACACTGCATCGTTTGGCTTGAAAGAACAAACCTGGAAAGAGAGTTTAAAACATTCTCATCTGGTCAACGTACTTTCTGCCTGCATCATACTGCACGTTATTTATTATTATTATTTTGTGCATTACGTTTGGCCGCCTTTGTAATTTTGCTACATACTTCGTTTTGCTCTTTTTGTTTAGCATGACCCCAATTTTGCCCACAATTTTTTTTTTTTGGCCGTCTTTTGAATTAGCGAAGTCAACACTCCGTATCTACTGACAATGAAAACGAGGTTAATTATTTCTATCTCAACACTGCGCCTAAAAGTACCAAACATTGATACTGACTCATATAATATTGATACTCTTCTTCTTCTTCTTCTTCGTTCGCTTCTACCACCAAGACCGCCCTGTGATCCTACTGAATTTACGCCTGTGGTCCTCGTTAAGTCCCGTGGTCCCCCGTGCGGTCCCCGAAAGGACCACACGAGATCCCCGAGAGGACCACAGGAGGTTCAGTGTATCTCAGGGCTTGAGCCTGAAATTAGTGTTGATACTGACTCCGATAATATTGATAGATAATAAAAACTTACGGTAATTTTTTTTTCTCTTTCTGTCCAGAAATGAAGATAGATTACTCATAACTTTCTGGTATAGCGGAGAGCTATTGCTAGCTAGCGTGATATAAATTAATGCGCACTTTAGCGGGGAAATAATTGGACTTTTATTGGCCATTCTGATTTGGTGCGGATTTCAGTTTTATTTACGCGCTGTTTTGAGACCCTTCTCCCCCACCCCCAACCCTTTCCCCACCCCACTCCAGATAGGAGACTGCTCCACTGCACTTTTATGGATGAGGAAGCGCTGTTCAGAACAAAGAACTTTTGTTCCGTAGATCTGTTGTCAATGCCGTGCTTTTTTTTTGTTTGGAGTAATCCTCAGCAACATGAACTTTGCGTTTCATTAACTACTCTAGGGAATACAAAGAAAAAAAGTCACTGTTAACGAAAGGTAACGAAACAATATTATGTCTATCATCTTCCAATAGGTACGTTATAGCTTAAAAAAGGCATTAAAATTCGTAATTTCTTCATTTACATAAATTAACTTTTTTTTTAGATCAGAAGCTATTACTGTTAATGAAATATATTTCTCTTTAGCCATTAAAGCTGGGGTTATTGTAATATCCTACTTTAGCATTTCTTCAGATAGTTTATTATAATAATAACATAATTCTTTATAACAACAGATAGGATATTGTTTTTTTTGTAACAACAGGTAGTTTATACTAGTACCAGATAGTGGCTGTAAAAATATTGTAAAAACAGGTGTCGTAGTTTATTGTAACAGCATGTAGTTACTATACTGGATAGATTACTGTAACACATTCACAAATTTGTTATGAATGGCTATTGTCTGATACGAGTTGGGTATCTTGATTCCGTACATATGTGAGAGATAAACGCTTCGCCCTGGCGCATCTGAATGAACAGATTAACCCCCACCCCCCAACAACAAAAAAAAAAATAAAAACCCAGAACATTGTAAACGCTGGAGCCCACGTCCAGATCCAGCCGCCATAAGTGTCATGATGGATCGCAATGTTCGCCCCTCCTATATTTTCCACCACCAGGACATTTTTAAGAGGTTTACACCGGTAAACCGACACAGAAAGGCAAAAGCTGGGAAAACAAGGAAACAACTACTGGTCAGAACCACATCTAACTGGCGAATGTTTTCTAGAGTTTACCGTTATAATCTATTTACGATCTTTTTTTTTTTTTGCTTTCTGTTTTGTTTTATTTTATCAAGGAGCATTAACCTATAAAAGAAAATGTACCAACCCTAATATCCTACAGCCGCTGTTTTGCTGTTTACAGCCCCATAATTAATACTCGGCTTTCTTTGTCCGTTAATTAATGGCAACACCTGCTAGTTCTTCCTACCTGACCGCACGAATATAAAAAAAAACGCGCGGTTTCAGGTGCGCCAGCATGAAATCTGTTATTACAAATAGCAACAGGACTAGTCCTAACTTCTCGTAGTCTAGGTACGGTGACTGATCCATGTACCAGCATCTTTTCCTTCCAGAACGGATTCATATACTGATATCATACTAGTATTTTGCGCAATTTTCACTTCTGCTTTTATTGGAAAAGTATGCCTGAAATCCGCCCGCATTTTCTCGGGAGAGTAACACATATATTTGCCGGCATATTGTGTTTGTGTGATAAGTTTAGTACATCGCAAAGTGAATTGTTAGGTATTTGAACAAGTGGCTCGCTATGCAGGTGTTCCAAGTGGATTTTCTCCGAACTAAGGAACTCCAGTTCTGAAAGTAGGTTTTCTGACGTATTGACATTTATGTCCGCTGTTCTCCCTTTCTGTTGAGAGGATTTCTGGTCAGTAAATGTGATACTTCTAGAGCATGTCTTAAGTTTTTATTTCGTGACCACAAGCGCATGTTATTGCGAGCTATCTTGTCTGAATGTTACGGCCGTGTCCGTCCATCTAATTCGTGTTTACTTTCTTTTTTCTTTCTTTCTTTCTTTCTTCTGAAAAGGAATCAGAAATACACGGTGCTTTCGAGAATGATGGCAAACTCTTCATCACTACGCAGTATTAATCCTATCATTCAGGATTATAATATAACCAAGGATTACTGCTAGGATATGGATTCTTGGCTAGCGAAAAAGTCCAGTCCTTGTTAATTCAGGCTTAACAGAGGCAGCATGACCGCCAGTATGAGAAACGAGACTAGTGAATCTTTGTCATCAGCGGAGCATTTAAGCTCCAGCTTTAGTCTAGAAGATAACAGCATCAGCGTCAGCCATCATGTTACCTTCCACAACATCAGCACAACTCAGGCCACTGTCATCAAGAACCTGTCCTGGTGCCACGACCTCCAAGGAAGCGACTTTATCTACACGCCTACCTTGTATTCACAGTCAGTCAGGCACGTTATCGCTGTGGCTTTCATTCTCGTCATGGTCGTCACCGTTCTCGGCAATGCCATAGTCATCATCATCGTCGTGACCGATCGTCCTTTGCGACGAATCACCAGCGCCCTGGTAAGTTAAAAGCTATTTTAGCAACAGAACAGATCGTGGTTACCTATGCCCCTTGTCTTATCTGCTACAACTGCTACTCAACTACTACAAGTCATTCTTTCTACGCTTACTCAATCTGCTTATTTGTATGACAAACTGTTACTTGTTCTAACACCAGTGCTACTCGGCTTCTTACAACTACTGTCGCTCTTTCTAAAATTGCTACATTTGCTAGTTCGTATTACGAGCTATCACTATTACTACTACTACTACTACTACTACTACTACTACTACTACTACTGCTGCTGCTACTACTACTACTACTACAGTTATTACCATTCTTTCTACACCTACTCACTCTGCTGCTCTATATTACAAACTGTTATCACTTTTTTTTTGTGAAATTACTTCTGCCAGTAATACTCTACTACCTTCACTAATATTAAGTACTAAAACGACTACTACAATTGTTTCTGTTGTAACTTCCACTTATACTGCTGTTACTACTACTTCTGTCACTATTACTACTGCTACTACTACTATTACTATTATTATTACTGCTACCTGTGCTACCGCCACTGCCATTTCCATTGATAGCATTGCTATTATTGCACTTCTAATGCTACTTTTATTTCTGTCTACTTCTACCATTACTACTATTACCATTACTACTATTTTAATTTTTGCTAGTACTATTATTACCTCCTCTGATGCCGCCGTGGTGTAGTGGTTAGTGCACTCGCCTAGTGATCAGAAGGTCCCTGGTTCGATTTCCCACTCGGGCGGAATTCTTTTGGACCGACCGGCACCGGGGTCAACCCAGCCTAAAAACAATGGGTACCTGGGGTTTCCCTAGGAAAACAAAGGCAGTGAGGACAGATGCTGGCATCCCTACCTCAAGCGCTGTAGTGGTTTATAAATGTGAAACCACTGACACTTCACAGCCTTAACGGCATGTAAATACTACAAGATTTAAATTTAGATATCCTCCTCACTATGATTAATATAGCTACTCCACAGTTACTACTACTACTACTACCAGTGTTTATTCTTTACCTACTTCTGTAGCTACTACTATTAACATCGCATTTATATTATAATTAATATTTCCAGTACTTTTTTCTGTCGCTTTTTCTGTGGTCACAGTTATTGACAATACGACCATTACCCATGCAGCTACTGTCACTTCTGGTATTACTTTTACTACTACTACTACTACTACTACTACAACTATAACTACTATTACTACTACTACTACTACTACAACTATAACTACTATTACTACTACTACTACTACAACTATAACTACTATTACTACTACTACTACTACTACTACTACTACTACAACTATAACTACTATTACTACTATTACTACTACTACTACTACTACTACTACTACAACTATAACTACTATTACTACTACTACTACTACTACTACTACTACTACTACTACTACTACTACTACTACTACTACTACTACTAGAGTTCTTATCCGTCTAGCACTTTAAGAGAAATCTAAGTTATTGAATGTAATGGATTATTTCTCAGCCATCTTGCTATCTAATTCCAAACATTCATCATCATCATCATCATCATCATCATCATCATCATCATGTGCCGTGCCGACTGGCGTTGGCTAATATGCTTCTCCAGAGTACACAATCCTTCATGCAGGCCATCAGGTCAGTTGGTGATCTCCTCTCACACCATCTCGTCAGACTGCCCAGTATCATTTCTCTTTGTCTTCCCCTGGCTCTTCTTCCCACTATTTTTCCTGTTGTTATAATATTTTCTATGCCCCTTCTTCTCATTGCAAGTCTTATGAAAGTACATTGTCTCTCTATTTTTTTTGTTTTGGTTTTTTATTTTTGACAACATTTTTTTATCTATCAGCTCTTCATTAGTTATTTTTGCTGTCCAGGGAATTCGCAACATTCCTCTAATAAATCACATTTCTACTGCTTCCAATGATGTTTTGTGCAGACCCCCTTATTGTCCATGATTCACTTCCATATAATAAGGTTGGTTCATTATAGCATTTTAGGACTCTTTTTCTAACATTCATTGATAAGGATGTGTTGGATAATATGTTTCGCATTCTCTGAAATGCAGTCTTTGCTTCGCCTATTCTGTTCTTAATTTCTGTTTTGCATTTCCCATCCGAAGTTATTACTGCTCATAGGTAACAGAATTTCTGAACATGATTTACAATGGTTCCATTTAGTTTTTTACTGCATTTTGGTGGATTGTGTTTCTTCGATATAACCATAGTCTCTGTCTTTGAACATCAAGACCTTTCTGTTCATTTTCTTTGGCGACTTTATCCAAGAGATTTTGCAGGTCTTGTTGGTTCTCAGCTATCAGTACTGTGTCTTCAGCATACCGAAGGTTGTTAATATTGTATCCTCCGACTTTTATACCTGGTTCTGCAATGATTGTTCTTAGAATATTCTCGCTGTACGGAGAGAAAAGGTCTGGAGACAGTACACATCCTTGTCGCACCCCTTGTTTTATAGGTTGATATTTTCCAGTTTTATTTTCAACTCGAATCACTGCTTCCTGCTGCCAGTATAGAGGTTTTACAATCCTTAGATCTTTCCCATCTATGTTTATGTCTACAAGCATTTTAATAATCTCATCATGTTTCACCTTGTTGAATGCCTTGGTGTAATCTATGAGGCATAAGTAGAGATCTTTCTGTACTTCTAAAGCTCTTAGTGTTCGCAAAGAATAAATGGCATTGTGTGATCCCTTTCCTTTAAGAAATCGGAACTGTTCATCTGCTATTTCCATTTTTATCTTCTTCCTTGTTCTTCTCATAATAATTCTCAGAAGTAGCTTTATTATGTGACATGAGAGGCTGATAGTCCTGTGGTCCTCACATTCCTTTGCATCTGGTTTCTTTGGTAGTGCTATAAACGTTGATTTAAGCAAGTCACTGGGCATACAACCACTGTTGTAAATGCCATTTAGTAACTTGGTTATTATTTTTATTCCTATCTCATTTAGCGCCTCTATTTCTTCTATTGATATATTATCAGGCCCAGTCGTTTTTCCTTTCTTCATGTGTTTGATAACATCTGTGATTTCATCTTCAAGTATTGGTGGTCCATCACAGTTTTCAGTATCTGGTGTTAATTCTGGTCTTTCTCCTCCATAAAGTTCATCGATGTATTCTGTCCACCTGTCCACAATGTCTTCTTTTCCCATTAACATTTTACCTTCTTTTGATTTCAGGCATCCTGTGATATATTTTGTTTTCCTGTCTGTGAATTCACTAATTCGTTTGTGTATGTTTTTGCTGTCTTCATTATGGGAGTCATCTATTTGTTCATTTAACCACACTTCTTTTGCTTCTCTGCATTTGCGTCTTATTTATTTATTTATTTATCATGCTATATTTTTCTTGGTTATTTTTACTGTTCCTTCTCTTGTCCGTCAGTTCCAAGACGTCATATGTCATCCATTTATTCTTGGGGGCTACTTTTTTCAGTAGTACTATCTCCTTAACAGTTTGGTGGATAGAATCTCTTAACATTGCCCATTGTTCATCTATACTATTTATCTTTGCTATTGCATTGTTTCTATTTGTTATAATAACCTTGTATTGTTCTCACAGTTCTTGGTCATTTTTAAGGAGTTCTGTATTCAGTTTGATGTTTCTCACTTTTCTGCATGCTTTCTTTAGCTTTATTCTAATTTTTCCACAGAGTGGGTCATGGTCACTATTGCAGTCGGCTCCTAGCATAGTTTTTGTTGTCAGTAATGCATTCCGGAATCGTTTGTTGATTAATACGCAGTCTATCTGATTAAGAGTCTTTTTGTCTGGGCTGCACCACGTTGCCAGCCTTCGAGGATGTTGTTTAAACCAGGTGTTTCCTACAACCATGCTATGTACTCTTGCCCATTCAATTAATTTACTACCTCTGTCATTCCTCTCCGCCAGTTCATAGTCACCAACGATGTCTGAAGTTCTTCCTTTACCAAATTTGTCATTAAAATCTCCCATAACTATAATAACTTCATGTGACTTTGTGTGTTTTAGGACTGTGTCTATGTCATTATAAAATAGCTGTACTTCTTCAGAACTTTCAGATGTTGGAGCGTACACTTGTATAATATGTATGTTTACTGGTCGACCAGCAGGACTCGGTCCGAGATGTTCAAATATCCCACAACTGTCCTTGCTGTTTGCTCGTCAAATATTATTCCTGCTCCTTGTTCATGTTTTTCACCTTTTGAATATATTATTATATATTTATCAGAGTTTATCTTCGCTACACCTGTCCATCTAACTTCACTCACTCCTATTATGTTGATCTTCATTCTTTCCATTTCCCTTTTTACACTTTCTAATTTTCCAACCTCGAATGGAGTTCTAACATTTCATGTTTCTATTTTGATCTTGTTAGTTTTGCCACCATTAGCTTGATGACGATCTGGCCTTACCTATGGCTAGTAAGCTGCCCTAACGGACTAGTCTGTTCCATAGGAACATCCATTAACGTCATTCATGACGAATTTATTACTCTGTATAAGCATAACTATTCTTGGGAACTACAACAGTGGTTTCCCGTTGCCTTCTGTTGGTTTGTGTACGGGCTTTGGACTACCTGTCCTACCCAAACGTTCAAGCCACTATCATTTCTTATGAAACCCACTGCCTTGTAAATCTGAAGAGTCAAGGCCTGCGGGAATAAGCCCTGAAAGAAAAATTCGAAGGGAAAGACCGTAAAGCTGTTGATGGCGAGGTTTTTCTTCAGCCTGTCTATCCACCTTCTGACACACCCCGAAAATTCTGCTATATGCTCAGACTTAAGGATGTTGTTTTCCTCTTGAGCTGATTGGCGTAAAGGAGCGAGTGTGAGACAAAGAAGACAATTTTATCCATACTAGTTGAACATGCGTAGATGCAAGGGAAAAGAACGGGGAAGCCGAGGAAGCGAGAGTGAATGATGGGAAGTATGACGTCAAGGACACAGACAGACAGACAGGCAAGCAGGCGGGCGGGCAGGCAGACAGACAGACAGACAGACAGACAGGCAGGCAGGCAGGCAGACAGGCAGACAGACAGACAGCAAGGAAGGCGGCCATGAGCAGTTTTCATGTCGGTTGGACAAGCTGTGAAGATTCCGGAGAAAGTAGTAACAAGAGCTGAAGGTTGTTCAGCAAAATACGATTGACTATCGTGGAGCTCATATCGGCAGGGAGACCAAAGCAACAAGACTGACGGGAATGAAGATGGCGACAGACAGTCCACGATAGGACGAGTGGCAAAGATCATCATTTGCGTCTTTCAGTAGTGAGTACTGGTAGAAGTCATTTGCGTCTTTCAGTCGTGAGCATTGTTAGAAATCGAAGGTCAGCATCTTATACATTTTTGATTTAAGTAACTATTTGTATGCAGGTTGGTGGAAGGGGTGGGGAAGGGAGAGAACAGATTAATGCATTGTGACTTTAGTCTAGGCAAATTAGGAGAACGTGAGTAGACTGGGGGGGGGGGGGGGCCGCAGGTGACAGTATGTTAGTATGTTCATGTGAATGTGTGTTTGATACTGAAGAGAAATAAATGGAATTAATACTGAACTGAGGGGTCCTATTTTGTATAAGTGCGACATGTGTCTACCCATTTTGAGAACCTCTTTACATAGCAAGATACGTTCAGCTGCCTGCTTCAGAACCGTCTTCTAGGACTTTTGCCATTATTAGAATCAAACATTTAACGCTGAACTGGACAGCGTTCCTAAATGCTATAACATTCACGCCTTGGAATTATATATAACGGCGATATTTTTAGCATCATAACTTGTACAGAAAGTTCTAAAATTAGCCTCGTAATAGGAAAATATAAGCCTATGGTAAAGAATAAAGGCTTTGTTTAAATACGTGCCAGAAATATCACAATTGAATCTTTAAACATTTCAGTTACACGTGACCTATTTCTCATACTACTTTACGCTTCACCTTGAATGTAGGGTTTTGTAATTTGTTACATTTTAAAAAAAATAAACTTGTTTACTTAGAGTAAGAGACACAGAAAAAACATTGACTAAAATAATAAAACTGTCAGTTATGAGTGCTAACTCTTTCGCATCTATTTTTTTTTTCCTTTCGAAGTAGAATTATTCTTTGAAATACAGTTTGTCTTGAATTATTCTAATTATTCGTTGAAGTCATCTAATTTATCATTGACTTAATTTGGCCACTTCATTTCTGTGCGGGTTACTTGGTTATCTTTCTTGCACTTTCAACAGCTGGGAATGTGTGTGTGCGCAAGCACATACACACACATACATAAATTATATGTATATATTATATGTATATATTATAAAATGAAATGATAGCCGGTCCGAGCGAGTTACCGCTGGAATAATTATTACTACCATCACCGCAATAGAACTCAAAGTGGTGGTCCTTTGTGTAAAAAAAAAATAATAATAACGTTGTTAAATAAGAGGAAACAAAGAGGGAAACACCATTTTTCTGCCACTCGTGGCCGTGGGTAAAGGGTTTCTGTCATGTTTACCACGCCACTTTTACGTAGGAACCATTCATAACTCAGCCACGTCCCTTCAGCTGAAGGTCATCCAGCGTTGGTCTACACTATACAGCCACATTTCTCAAGACGGAAAGTATGCACGTAGAGAGAGGGGGAGGGGCAAACCTAGATTATTTGCCACCAGGTACGAAACTTTTCAGTGCATCATTTCCTTTCAACAAATTTTAGAAAATGGGCAAGTATTTTGTCATCTCTCCAGATGACCACCCACTCACCCAGTTCCTCTTCCACGTAGCTCCGACCATGATACAGTGGACCACACCCCCCTCCTTCCCTCCCTCTTTAACGATGTAGTTTTCTTCAGTTTATTACGTCACACATCGAGGTTTCACATAAATTACGATAGATCAAGCCTGATGAAAAGTTCACTGAAATCACGGCACCAGTATAACAATTACAAGTTATGGACTATTATTCTCGATGACTGATAGTAAAAGTGTTCTTTATTTGATACATCACACATTACAGTTTCACATAAATTACAATAGATCAAGCCTGATGAAAAGTTCACCGATATCGTTTATTTTGATAAATTTGATCCAGACATATAATTGATAACATCATTTGTAATGAAGATATCATACGATGTGCACTTTATTAATTTCATCGGTGTAGCACATAATCATTTATTCTCAATATCAGTACTTTCTCATATTCTACACAATATTCGATATTTCATACAAGATTCTCATATCAGATCTGCAACTCGTGATCTACTTATTCATCAACTAAATCACTTTACTCGAAGTTTCAAGGTAACAAAACTGCAAAATCACTTGATACACAGCTTCAGTCTAACACTACTTCTCGTTCTTTTCTGTTCTTCTACTAGCTTGCTTGTGTTCTCCTTTCGTGTCCCCCTGGTGTTCTACTGTCTTCCTTCTCTCGCTATCTCTAAAAAAATCTCCATCTCTGAATCTCCCTCTTCAGCCCACTTCCCTGACTTATATGTCGTAAGTTAACTGTCCAATAGACCACGCCTCCAAATATTGGATTAGTCGTTGGATCTTCCTTTGTTTCCCAAAACCTATCGCAAATAGCGTCCTAAAATTAGCAACAACCTATACGTGTTAGTCGCTTCAATTCCGTCTAATTGTTATTTTAGTTAAGCCCACCATCTCTTTCATGGCGTCTGCTTCAGGAATTAGTCCGTTCTCTTTTCTGTCGCTAACTACTAGACCTTTGGCCCTAACTACATTAGTCAGTGTCAAATGTCTATTTTTCCTTCTCGGCTAGGTGCATATGTGCGTGACGTCGCATTGTTAGTACTGGACCAATTTACTATCTCTCGGCGTCGCCGTGTCTGTCTTTTGCCTCCTCTGTTTGCCTTTGATTAGCGATTTGCATTTCTAAGTATCGGCTCTTCGGAGCGTCCCGTCTTAATATTATGTCGCGGGAGTTTACCTCTCCCATCTTTGTCAGCGTTTTTCCTTTCTAATTATCTACTTTTCTGTTGCTGTTTGGTTTTACTATTTTGCCTACAATACATTTCTTAATTTTATTCATAATCATATCCCTAATAATAATAACAACTATAATCATTACTTACAAGGCTATGCTACACTTCTACCCCCCCCCCCCCCAAACCGCACTTCAAATCTCGTTGGTAAAGATTTAATTTTTCGTATTTCATTTTGAATCTTTTTTGTGCAAATCGATGGAAGACTTCATCAAAGTTCATTTTCATTGGGAATTCACGCTGTTTGAAAGTAAGACAAGTTTTGTCAATTTTACAAGATTTATGGTTGAGTGAAATGCCTGTTTAGAAATCGGTTTCATTTCATATGGGTATCATCATCATCATCATCATCATCATCGTCATCATCATCATGTGCCGTGTCCACTGACGTTGGCTATTATGCTTCTCCAGCGTACACGATCCTTCATGCAGGCCATCAGCTCAGTTGGTGATCTCCTCTCACACATCTTTATATAAACGAAGAGCTAAATGTATTTTCTGTTTTAAAAATCCTTTTAAGGACTGGAGAAAAAGCAGAAAGATACCGAAAAAAAAGTCTGAATTATCCAGCTTACTGCGAATAAGACTATGGTTATATCTAAGTATCCACCAAAATACAGTATAAAATTAAATGGAACAACTCTAAATCAAGTGCAGAAATTCAAATACCTTGGAGCAGTAATAAGTTCCCACAGGACATCCAGAATAGAAATTAGGAGCAGAATAGGCCAAGCAAAGACTGCATTTCAGAGAATGAGAAACATGTTATGAACCCATCTCTATCAATGAATGTTAGAAAACGAGTCCTAAAATGCTATTATGAGCCTGTCTTATTACATGGAAATGAATCATGGACAACAGGCAGGTCTGCACAAAGACCATTGAAAGCAACAGAAATGTGGTTTATTCCCTGTACAGCAAAAATAACTAATGAAGAATGTATGAGAAGAGCGGGAGAGACAAAATTTCTGGAAAAAGAATACGGGGGAGACAATATATTTTCATGGGACTTGCAATAAGAAGAGGGGACATTGAAAATATTGTAAGAGGGGACACTGAAAGTATTGTAAGAGGGGACATTGAAAATATTGTATGAGAGGACGTTGAAAGCATTGTAAGAGGGGACATTGAAAGTATTGTAAAAGGGGACATTGAAAGTATTGTAAGAGGGGACATTGAAAGTATTCTAAGAGAGTACATTGAAAGTATTGTAAGAGAGTACACTGAAAGTATTGTAACAGCACGAAACATTGATGGAAGAAGAGCCAGAAAAAGACCGAGAGAAAAGATACTGTATAGTCTGACGAGATGTAAAGTAGGAACAGATTTATTAATTAACGAGAACACAGTTGTACCGTTTCGGTTTGTACCTTAATCATACAGAAACACACAGGACGAAGACATAGAGAAAGATAACATATACACTCACATGGCTGTTTTGTAAAATATAGAAATGGGGAAAAAAAAAGAATAAATGGAGCACTTAGCTGTCACTCCCGTCCGCACGGCACCTGATGATGATGATGATGATGATGATTATTTCATAAAAGTTCAGTCAGGGTTTCTCGACTTTTGTCCTGCTCAAGGCCTCTCACTTTTCCGCATTTGAAATTAAAGTTTCTCAGTCTTTCTCAGACTCAAGGGTTAAGAACTGGCCATGCAGGCTCGTCTGACATTCTGCCCTTCATCATACAGTTTTCACTCAGTCACAGTCACTCATCATTTGTTAATGAGCATAGTCATCATGAAGAAGCAAGCAAATGAAGGCATAAATAGAGATGGATAGACAGACGTGTAAGGAGAATGAATGTGTGTCAAGTGACTGCGAACGCCTGGTGGGAAGTCATAGGTTAGTGAGAAATGAACGAAAAAGTCAGGGTAGCCATGAGAATGTTGTGTAGGAGACGCTGAGGCCAGACCTGTGATATAAGGTATTTATCAACGAATTCTCCACAAGTTTAGTGATAACAAGTGCTGCAGATTATTAAGCAAAATAAGACTGACCTACTTGAGATTCAAATTGGCGTGAAGACGCCTGCAATAAGTTTAGCTGGAGCTAAGATGGCGACAGGCAGTCCAAGACAGGTCGATTCGCAGTGAGCAGTCAGTTGCGTGTTTGTTTGTTTGTTGTTGTTGTTTTTGTTTTTTTTTTAGGGGGGGGGATCGGGAGTATTAGTTTAACACGGAAGCCCTGAATCATACACATTTTGATTTAGTGACTATTGAAGGGAATCAAGATTATTTGCATTGCGAATTGTTTGGGCCGATTAACAGAACCTGCGAAGATTGCAGGAGTTAGGACAATGTGCTCTCTTGAATGTTTTGTGTTCGATGTTGGAGTGAATTAAACTGATTGAAGAGTCAGTATCAGACTCCACGTGCATACCCCGCTGAGAACCTCTCTCCAGGCAGGCGGGTAGACGGACAATAGGACCCAGGTGGTGCTAAATTTTTTTTTCATTCCAATCCATCCATTTGTTGGTACTTGAATCCCCAGATCCCTCCTTCGACCATCTGGTGGTCCATGGACCCCAGAGTAAGAACCACTACTATAGAAAATATATACATTTCTTGATCTGTGCGTTTAGCTATATTATTAGTACCTTGCTATATTAACGGTCACCTTCAGTAGATATTTTAAGTATTTAACTGTACTGTTCGTGGACCAGCTTTTCATTGTTTCTGAGCCTGGCACGGGCAGTATTATTCACTGACGACATTTCACGACTGTCAAGTTTTTCAATCCGTAGAACTTTTTTCAAAATGAAATCATAAAAGATAAGCGTTAATTTTGTGGTGAGTGTATCATTTCTGGAGGATTTAGTCAGACAAGCTTTACGTATCTGTTTGTAGAGGACGACCAACAAACATTTAAACATTCGTTTGTAAACATTCACTTGGTAGGTCTCATTAAGAGGCGCAGTTTGAATCTAGAATCATATTTTCATTTCTTTTCCCTTTGTCTTTGTCTGGTTTATTTTTAATGCTCCGTAAGGTCATGATGACTTATGAGTCTATAGCAAGGGTTGTTTATTAAATAAATCGCATCAAATGTGAAAGCGTATGTTACGCCGAGCAAAAATATTGCAAGTGTTTTTATTTCCATATTTTCATTTCTTCTCCCTTCATTTTGGACGACTTACAACTAGTTATATGATCATTCATAAAGCAGCTACGAGTCTCTAGTAATACGTGCAGATTGCAGCGTAGCATAGATGTACAATAATAGCTTTCATATTTTATTCTAGTTAGGCGGAATAACAAGAAGTTATGGGCCACTTAGATATTATTAACAGGAGGAATGGAAAATACCAGGAAATATAAAAACTATCTCAAAACAGTAGAAGTAATTTTACTTTTGTCAAAAATATACATTAAAAAATATTAACTTCATTTTTCACAGTTTTTGCTCCACTGACATTATATTTTGTATGTCCTTGAATAAAGGCCCCCTGGTGTTTATTTTTAAAAAATCGTCGCCGTCATTTCGGCGTTTATTACAGCCCGGCGTCTATTCAAGGCAGGCGTTTATTCGCAAATTGCCAATAATGGTTCTGCAGCATGGGTATTTGTGTATATCTTCTATAGAAAGACAGAAACAGTATACTGACCCAGTGTTTACTTTAGACTGGGCATTTATTTGAGGCATGCGTTATTCGAAAAACGACTCCGTAAACACGAGGCACTTATTTCACACCCGGCGTTTAATCAAGGAAATACGGTATTTTTATATTTTGATCATTTTTCACAGCTTTACATCAATAAAATTTAGTCTTATTTTTCACATCTTTGGATCCATAATTGTATTTTTCCACAGCTTTAAGCGTATAATGTTGCATATGGTTTTTTGTGAATGTAGACACTCAGTTCATGTATAGACTAAGGGAGATAACAAGGAAATATAACAATTTTAAAAAATGAAACACGATTCCTAAAGGCAACGAATGCTGAGAGCTACTGTACATTATTTACTGATTTCTCTGTAACTTAATGTTTTCATGGTTGAGCTTTTACTACACCAGCATAGCGTGTTAGATGCCGTTCTACGCAATAACTTGAACAATGGAGGAGTTAGAGCCGCTGCTTCATTGTCTCTGTTGAGTAACGTGATCCAGTGGACTCCTGCTGTTCTCTGGCATGTTTTCTAGAGTCTTATCTAAGCTCGACGAAGGTAGAGAAATTTCTTGAAAACTCACAGAAGAACTTTTCGCAGAGCATGTCATGAGAAAGGTAGACTTGAAAACTTCACAGACAGTAGCAGGGGGAAAAAAGAGAGGGGAGGGGGAATTAATCCCTTTGTCTGTTATCTGTCTGGCTACCTCCTATCTGTCTGTCTGTCTAACAGGGGAATTTATTAAGATATAAAATAATGGCAATAATAACAGTGTTCTGGTCACATTACTACATAAGAAATAGTATTGTCTTGCTGATCAGACAAATAATAATAATTATAATTATAATTTCGGTGGTGGATGGAATGGGACAGCAGCTGACAGATAATGTTGGTTATGGTCACCGTTCTATGATGGTAGGCAGATGATCTCAATGTAGGGACAATGGCTACGATCAATGACTAGTACAGTCACTGCCCAGAAGGAAAGCAATGGTAAACTATCTTCTGGAAATATACCACGAAGCCCAAACAGCAATCATGGACACATTAAACGTCATGATAATTTAGAGAAGACCGTATTGGAAGGATACATAATGGGAAAAAGAAAAAGAGGAAGACCAAAACGAAGATGGCTGCAAGACATCGTTGACGATCTGCAAATGGATGCAGGAGCAGGCCATCTTGCTCACAACCGAGAGGCCTACAGGAGTGCTGTTTGGGAGGCAAAGTTCCGCAAGGGACATGCAAATGAATGAATTATGAATGAATTATAATTTCAAGATTGCCTCTGTCGTATAACAGTCTTTAATTTTTATTGTGCTTATAATATCAGATTCTTTATACGAGGGGTGATTGATAAATTCGCCGCCTAAGGTACAAATACTTGAAACGCACAGTTAGGTGCATTTGTAGAAATTGTAAGATTAAACACCAAGTTTCAAGAAATTACCTGCAACCAATTTTTTACAGGCTACTGAAGTGGTAAGGGTCGGCAGAAATTGAGAAAATGGATAAAATTTCTCATCGAGCAATTATTCACTACCTCTGCATCAAGGGCTTATCATCGAAGGAGATCCATGAGGATATGGTAGAGACTCTAGGGAAGAGTGCTCCTTCTTACAGCACAGTGAAGAAATGGGCAGCTCAGTTCAAACATGGAAGCGAGAGTCTGGAAGATAATTCCCGTCCAGGAAGACCAAGAACGGTAACCACCAATGAAACCATAGGCAGAATCCATGACATGATAATGGAGGATCGACGACTAACTGAGCGGTATATTGCTGCTGAGTTGGGCATCTCCCACGAACGTGTTCATGCCATTATTCACAATGATCTTCAAATGACAAAGATCTCGAAACTTCTTGGAGCTGATCACAAACGACAGCCTCTCAACATGTCAAGAGACAATCTTGGCCATTTTTCTGCAGATCCTGAAAAGTTTCTTTAGCAATTTGTGACTAAGGATGAGACTTGGGTTCATCATTTTCAACCAGAAATCAAAGAACAGTTAAAGCAGTGGAAACATCATGGATCCCCACCTCCAAAGAAAGCAAGGGTGGTTCTGTCTGCATGCAAAGTGATGGCTTCCATCTTTTGGGATTCAGAAGGTGTGCTACTGATAGACTATCTTCAAAAGGGCAGAACGGTCACCGGGGCCTGTTACCTAATCTTGTGAAGCAACTGCGGGTCAAACTGAAGGAAAAGCGTCAAGGGAAATTGACGAGAGGTGTCATCTTTCATCACAACAATGCTCCAATTCACAAGTCGGTGGTGGCAATGGTTGCCATTCATGAATGCGGCTTCCAACTTCTTGAACAACCTCCTTATTTCCTAGATTTGGCCCCTTCGGACTATTACCTGTTTACCAAACTCAAAAAGGAGCTCAGTTGCCACAAATTTGCTTCAGATGATGACGTAACTCGTGCTGTAGACCACTTTCTACTGGCACAAGATGCTGACTTTTACAAAGAAGGGATCCGTATGCTCCAGGACTATGTGCGTAAACTTGCAAGTGGACTATGTTGAGAAATAACCTAAAAAAGTTGTCCACAAATAATCCGTTGTGCATTATGCCGAGAACTTATCAATCATCCCTCGTACATTATAATTTGTATTACTAGCTTTAGAAATATTATTTGTGTGTAATCATCATAAAGAAAATAATCTTAGAATTATTATTAACATGTTATAGCTACACATTTAAAAATAATAACATGCCCCATCTCTGTTCACGGTCAAGGACAAAGACAGGGATAGCAGCACTCATCCAGACCACCTCGGTATAGGCGAATGAACGTGGCCAATGACAAACGTTTCTTCTTCTTCTTCGTTTCCTTCTTTCTCCGTGAAGCTGTGAGCTTATTTTCTTTGCAGCCGACGCGGTGTTGGTTTGGAACTGAGTTACGGCGGCTATTTTGTAAGTCTCTGAATGGAGGTAAAAAGCAGGGGATGTGGAGTACTTCTTTAGCACGGGACACATGGTCATCCTTGCCCTGTAAACCAGGCTAGAGCTGTTAACTGGAGGTACAAACGGAGACATGGGGCAGGGTCTTGGTCATATATGGGTTGCTGGTTGCCAGTTGCGGCAGCGTCTTGAATGCCTGCTAGGTTCATCAGGTCCTGCTGTGGTTACATAAACTCTATTAGACCTAATTCAAGCTGCTCTTTCTGTTTTGAAAGGAGATTCTTCTCATGGAAACCAATTTTGACACAAGCAGTAAATCTTGAAAAGAGTCTTCATTGTAAAGTCTTCATTCATCAGTACAGAGTGGGTTAAAACAGAACACAAACCGGTGTTTCCTTTGTGTTTATTACACAGATAACAAATTACATTAACATGAAAGGATGGGGAAAAAATGAGTGTAAATGTATCTACGTAGAAAGAAAGAAAGAAAGAATTTTGTTTCGGAAGGATGAAGAACTGAGGGTGCAGGCCCGTCTGATATTATGTCCTTCAATATTGATCTTTCATTCCTACTTTACACATTCGATTTAAGCTGAGAGAGTGTGTGTGTGTGTGTGTGTGTGAGTGAGTGAGAGAGAGAGAGAGAGGATGGATGGATGGATGGATGGATGGATGGCACCAAAATGAGCCACTCATCATTTCGATCGTCACGATATTCACCGGAGAACGAACGGACTGAAAACAACTTTAGAAGAACGGAAAGAGCTACAGAGAAATAATGGATGGAGACTGCGGTGTCATAAAAAAAAAATTATTATATTTATTTTCCTGCCGAAAACAGCTACGTCTGCCTTTTTTTAGCAGTTAGTTCCCATGAACTGACAAGAACTGACTGAACAACTCGAGGAAAGCCGATAAAAATATCTGACCTAAATAACTCCCCACCACACATACCCTTTCAGTCTCCCGACGGCCATGACCTGCGAGCTTGGTCAGCGTTTGTGGATAGAGCTGTTATCGTTCGGTGTAGCAAATCACAGATATTGCCACAGCATCCAAAACCTGATGGGCCAACCCCTTTAACAGCCACTTCTCAGCGCTGTTGCTGGATGCTAAAATACTGTGTCTGGACATTTGAAGAAGCCCATCTGCCTCAGGATTTTGTAACTAACTGACATACAATTAATTCTATTGGCACGGTTATACATTGATAGATAAGTTAGTAATTCATCAGAGATTTGGAAAGTTGGGATAAAAAAGGTTTATGCCTCAATAGTAAACAGTAGCTTTGTGGTTAGATTTATTCCTCTTTAATGGAGATTCGTTTTTTTACGTGGGGCATGATTCTCGTGCGAGTGAATGAGAGAGAGTTAGAGAGAGAGGGAGAGGGAGAGAGAGAGGGGGAGAGGGGGGGACTCGTTAGAGAGAAATCAGATGATTTCGAATTAGTTAGAGTTTGAGTTTTTGTTAGGTAAGGTGGATTCAGCTTAGATTGTCTGTGAAAAATGTAGTTTTATGCTGTATTAGTATAGAGCTGTTTAGAAATGTAGCTAGAAGTTCTGATGATAGTGGCGTCTACGGACGGCTGTAACTAAGTGCCGTGCCGCGTGGCGTAGACGATCATTTCTCTCCACAATTCCCTGTCTTTTGCGCTGATTGTGAGATCCACCGGTGACTTTCTTCCTAGCCACACTGACAACCCATCCAATAACTTCTCTCTGTCTTCCTCTGTCTCTTCTTCCCTCAATTTTTCCACTTGCCACAGTGTGTTCCGATTTTCCTCTTTTCAGGAAATGTCCTATAAATCTCGCTTGTCTGCCCCCGATCGTTGCTATAATTTGCTTTTTAACTCCAGCCTCTCTTAAGACTTTCCCATTGGTTTTCTTGACCGTCCATGGTACTTTCAACGTCCTTCTTATAAATCACATTTTCATGGCCTCCATTTCTCTGTGTACTCTCTTATTCATGGACCATGCTTCACACCCATAAAACAGAATTGGATCGATGTAACATTTAAGTACTCAGAATCTTGTCTCCATTGATATCGATCTGTTGCGCAAGAGGTGTCTCATTGTCTGGAATGCTGACTTGGCCTGAGCACATCTGCTTTTTATTTCATTGTTATATTTCCCATCAGTTGTTATAATTGTTACTAAGTACTTGAATCTATCAACTTGTTTCAGATTTGTGCCATCGATGGTAATGCTACATTTTGGTGGTATTCTTTTATTTGAGACGACCATCACTTCAGTCTTCTTTTTGTTCAAGCTGAGACCTTTATTTTTACTTTCACCTACCATGATGTCCAGAAGAGCCTGTAGCTCCCCTTCACTTTTAGCAATCAGAGCTGTGTTGTCTAAATATCTTAAGTTGTTAAGGTTGTACCCGCCAATTGACGTTCATGGCATGTTCACAGACAGACAGACACAGACGGATAGACAGATAGACAGACGCAGACGGACAGACAGTGATAGTGTTTTCATCAGATTTTTGACGTCCATTCTCATAGATACACAGATTTCGCTGCTTCAATAGATTCTTCCCCTTAGGTATCTGATTGAATATAAAAAGAAATTTACGTATTTCTTGATAACTGTTATCCGTGTTTTAGATCACGATTTTATATGAATCAGAAATGGCAACATCAGGACTCTGTGAACTGAAATAGGAATTCATCTATTTTGTTTAACAGGAATTCGTCTATTTTGTTTAATAGGAATTCATCTATTTTGTTTAACAGGAATTCATCTATTTTGTTTAATAGGAATTCATCTATTTTGCTTCATGAGAATTCCTCTATTTTACAAAGATAATTTTACTCGCTTCAGCCAAGTCCTCTTTTGTCTGATGCTGGAGGGAATTTTTGTATTCATCTGTTCTCATAAGCAAAAAAAAAAAAACCCCGTACTCTTCTGCATTATCTACCTACGCCTTTTCCTTGAATGATGATTTTGTTGTATTCCAAATGAATTTTTCAAGTTTAGTTTAAATGTAACTTTTCTGCAGATTCGGAATCCCTGTACACAGATAAATGTTGCATCTGAAAACAAATAAAAGTAAAACCTCGCATTTGTCTTGTCTTGGAACTGCGAGCTGGTGCTCTTTTGCAGTCGATGTTGTGAAAGTGTTGAGGCACAGCATCAAGTCGGCATGGGAGCGAGTTATGGCGGCTATTTTTGTTAGCCCTTGAATGAAACTGAAAAAAAAAGCAGGGGGTGTGCAATGTTTCTTTATCGGGCCCCACCGCAGTGGGGACTGTGGCGATCCCTGCCCCGTTAGCCACGTTAGGTCCGTTACTGGGGGTACCAACGAAGAGGAGGGGCAGGGTCTTGGTCAGATAAGGTTCACTAACCCTGACGCCAGCTATGGTTCATTAACCCTGACGCCAGCTATGGTTCACTAACCCTGACGCCAGCTATGGTTCACTAATCCTGACGCCAGCTATGGTTCACTAACCCTGACGCCAGCTATGGTTTACTAACCCTGACGCCAGCTATGGTTCACCAACCCTGACGCCAGCTATGGTTCGCTAACCCTGACGCCAGCTAAGGTTCACTAACCCTGACGCCAGCTATGGTTTACTAACCCTGACGCCAGCTATGGTTCACTAACGCCAGCTATGGTTCACTAACCCTGACGCCAGCTATGGTTTACTAACCCTGACGCCAGCTATGGTTCACTAACCCTGACGCCAGCTATGGTTCGATGATTGCCAAAAACGGACACCACCTTGCCCCCCCCCCCCCCCAACCTCGCATTTAGCTGGTGGTAATTTTCTTGGATCCATACAAATAAATAAGGTAGAGGTTTGAAGTTGACCTGTCACAGGTATTTGTCACTGCAAATGTAAGTACGCTAAGAATACCATACCCGAAGCCCTAGAGATCTCTATTCCTTTAGAGTTCCTAGACCCTTTCTCTTCTCAACTTTTTTTTTTTTTTTGGCTTTTCAATATTAGCTAGCTTCCTTCCTTCCTTCCTTCCTTTCTTTCTTTCTTAAAATTAGTTAAACTCGGAAGAAATCACATCACCAATGCCCAGATGCCAATATATTAAAAAAAAACTTTTGTCATGAATATGTCTCAATTCATATCTCCCGCTTCATCCTACTGCAAGGCAAATGAAAATGGTTTCTCTGAAATGAAAATGTAAAGGTACCATTATCATGCCCTAAGGGTACCTTGGGAATATGGTGTTAAGAGTCCATATTTTCCTTGACCTGTCGGCACTCTAGAGGGCCATGTGGTCAGCATTACACCTGGCTGCCTTGCTTTCCTCAGCTCCAAAAAAAAGAGCCAGATACACATTTCGTTAGTTGGTTGACTGGAGTGCCTCCAAGCAATAAGGCCACGCACACAAAAAACGCGAATTAAAATAACAAATGAAAAAAAAAGACAAAGAAAAAAGTCCACAGGCACAAAATGTGATATTATCTAACAGTTCTCTTCACTTCTACGATTTCACAAATAATGTCTCTATGTCTTGAAGTGTTAGCTTATTAACGGTCAGTGATCCAATTTAAATCCCAGGTGCTGTCAATGGCTGCTGCGGACATCCTGGTGGCGATGTGTGGCGAGCTGCAGAGCATTATCATGATGTTATCAACGGACGCCTGGGCAGTATCCGACGGTTTGTGTGAGATCTTCACATCTGCCGATCTGTACTTCAGTCTCAGCGGTATAAATTGTCGCCGTCTTTTAGATGTTCTCAGATATCAGGGCATTGACTTTTCTAGTCCACGCAAAGAAGAAGCAGAGCCAGCTGTAATGATGGCTGCTAGTTTATACAATTTTAGATGTGATTAATTTTTGAAAACTTTAAATTTGAAAATTAGTGTAATCGACAACTGTGGAGTATTAAATTCATATTTTATTTTGTTAATGAAATTTTAGAAATTTGGAATCCTCTTTTGGTATAGATCAACTTTGGTGATAGTTTGATACGTACACATACTGTTGTATAGTTTGATACGTACACATACTGTTGTATGAATATTACAGTAAGGGTCACCGGGGGAGGAGAGGGGTAGTGGTGGTCCAGCAGGTGCATTGTTCCCCGGTGCCCAGAGGTTTGTCTTAAGGGTGGGCCTTGAGAGCATGGAGGGGGGGGGGCTCACTGTGGAATAAAAATAACCAGGGGGAGGGGAGGGGGTTGAGTTCTATACCGGCATACAAAATAACTTATCGGAGTCCCTGCTTACAGTAATGATGATAATATAACTGATAAGGTTAGGAGGAAGAAATAGAAACGGTCAATGTAGAAAGGATGGAGAAGACAGAACCATGTTAGGCTGTTTTAAGTTTGAAACTTCTTACCCCTCACCGGGAAAGAGCATAGATGTAGAAACTTTTTGGCATACACGAAGACATCCTGCTGACGGTAGGATTCATGAAGGCACCCCATCTCTTTCTCTGAATGGCCGGGCATATGGAAGTGAACAGAGAATAGGAGAAGCACCTTCATGACATTAAGAAAAAAGAGAATGGAAACCTTGGAGACTAGGAAAGAGAACGTGTAGAAACAAAAAACAAACAGAAAACCTTGGTCAGCTGTGAGTGGAAGGAGCTTGCTTGTGTGTCATGCTCTACTGACAGATGAGAAGATAGACAAGAATGCGTTGCCGGTATGAGTGATACTTCACCTCTTCCTGATTCTATAATATTGGATCGAGCTATGAGAAAAAGTAGCACGGACTGCGGCAGCAAAATAATGCTGTGCACAGGCATGGTAGTTTCCCATTAGGTGGATGAAACAAAAATGGTCATGTAATCTCCTCAGAACACATATACTTTTTATTCTGAAAATCACATATATATATAAATATATATATATATATATATATATATATATATATATATCATGCCAGTAAAATTCTGTAAAAAAATCCTAATGAGTAGACTTCGTAAGAAAATAGAAGAAGGAGTCAGTATGGTCCAAGCTGGTTCAGGCAAGGAAGAAGATCAAGAGATCATATACTCAATATAAGATTAATAATAGGGAGATTTAACTGTAGAAATGGGTACCCGACTTTTTCTAGAGTTGGGGAAGGAAAGGCGGCCAGGCGTGATACTGACCATATCACCCTCTAGTGTGATGACAGGTCAAGGAAAATATGGGCACTAACACCATATCCCTATGTGCCTCTAAGGCATGACAGGATTACCTTTTTTCCCTATATTTAGCCTTTATAGACAACTCAAAGGCATTTGATTGTGTACAAAATCAGAAACTTTGGAAAATAATGGAAAAAATGGGATTTCCAACACATTTGATACAATTAACATCACTGCTGTATCTAGACCAACAAGCAGCAGTAAGAATAAATGGTGAAACAACAACTTGGTTTGACATAAAACAAGGGGTCCGTCAGGGGTGCATATTGTCGCCTTACTTATTTAACTTACGTATACTGAAAATATAATGAGGAATGTTAGAGAAGATGTAGACAAAGAATATTACGATGCCATAACAATTGGAGGTTATGAAATACCAGAGATTAGATATGCTGATGACACAATATTACTGTCCACAACACAAAAAGGAATGGAAAATCTAACTATGTCAGTCTGTAAGAACAGTGAAGAGCGAAATCTCTACCTTAATGCGAAGAAAACTAAATTGATGACAACTGACAAAATAAACAAGACAGCTGAAATATGTATCAATGAGGAAAAACTGGAAGAAGTGGAGAGTTTTGAATATCTTGGATCACTAGTAAATAATAATGGAGATACAATGAGGGAAATTAAAAGGAGGACATCTATCGCTCTTCAGAAAGTAAAAAAACTAAAGAATCTGTGGAGAGGAACAGACAAAAGCACAAAAATAAGATTTTTAAGGACATGCATCTTTCCCATCACAACATATGCCTGTGAGACCTGGGCACTTAACAAAACAGCTGAGAAACACACAAATGCCTTTGAATGTAAATGCAACAGAAGACTTCTTTAAATATCATGGACAAAAAATAACAAATATATCCATACTACAAGAACTTAATATTGAAGAAGGCTGGCTAGTAAAGAGGCTTAAAGAGAGAAAACTTAAATATTTTGGACACATTAAACGTCATGATAATCTAGAGAAGACCGTCTTGAAAGGGTACATAAAGGGAAAAAGAAAGAGAGGAAGACCAAGGCGAAGATAGCTACAAGACATCGTTGATGATCTACAAATGGATGCATCAGCAGCAGGCCATCTTCTCACAACCGAGAGGCCTACAGGAGAGCTGTTAGGGAGACTAATTATTGTGTTAGGGAGGCAGAGTTCCGCAAGGGATATGCAAATGAATATATATATATATATACCTTTTTTTAGTACGGACAAGAATAAGATATTTAAAAGTAAGTTTTACAAGGCATATGACATCCATAAAAGTGATATCGGACTAATGAGCTTTATTGCAGTATTTTTTTTTCATATTCTTCAACTGGCAAACCCCTGCCAGGTGCCAATATTGTACAGCACCATCTAGATGCCATCTGTCAGTTAAAGATTGAGGATCGGCTGAAACAGTGGGCCAAACAGGAGATTTGTGCTGTGATACGATTTCTGAACGCGGAGGAGGTGCCAGGTGTGGAAATTCATCGCCAGTTGATGGAAGTCTATGGAAACATGATGAGTCGACGGCGTGTGACAAAATGGTGTTGCGGTATTTCAGACCCGGCGAGTGATAATCAGTGACGTAGCGCGGAGTTTTGGACCCACGAAAGCAGGTACGGCAGAGAAAAAACGCGCCTTGAGTGTTCGATTCTCAAGAATAGACAACTAACTATGAACTAGCTGTCGCATGATTTGAGTCTTTCACGTGGAACAGAGTCCAGAATGATCGTGCTGTTGCGCATATGTGCGCAGCAAGTCCTTCGAGCCCTGTCACAGTATACCATGGAAGGCATTGTCACCGGTGAAGAAGCATGGGTAGACCATAGCACCCCAGAATCAAAACGTGTAAGCATGAAATAGAAGCATCCGGCCCTTTCGTGAACCAGGAAATTTAATGTACTGTCGTCTAATGGAAAAGTGATAGTTACTGTATTCTGGAATCAGAAATACTTGTTGTTGGTGGATTTACTGTAAAGGGTAGTACCAATTAACGCAGCTGTGTAGGGTGGAACACTGGAGCGTCTACAGGTTGCCATCAGACGTCGTCGTCATGGGATGTTAACAAAAGGAGCATTCTTTCTCCACGATAACCCTCACTCACATACGGCCGCTTCCATTCGAGAACTCTCGCAACATTTTCGGTGGGAGAATTTGAACCATCCGCTGTATGGTCCCAGTCTGGGACCAGGTGAATTTCACCTCTTCCCAGCTCTCAAGGAACATCTTGGTGGCCACAGATTTCAGAGTGACGAGGATGTGGAAACAGCGGCCATCACGGTGGCTCTAGTCCAGGTCACCACATTTAAGGAGACGGGCATAGAAAAATTTGTCAAATAAATTTTGCTCCTGAAGTAATAATCCCTGTAAACTTACTTTTTGGGCGATCCTCGTTTTTCATTCATAATGAACATAATAACTACTTTAAAACCATTTTTAAGGGTATATGAAATGGTAGTAACTGACTACATAAATAACGAGAATGATCATAACGTTATTATCTTTGTGCCTTGTGTTTTCGTCCCGTGTCAGGACTGCTACACGTGGTTTCCCTGGCGGGAGACAGGTACCTCACTATCTGCTATCCATTCAAGTACGAGAGATGGTGTCAGAGATACATGGTGCTCTCGCTTGTAACCTGCTGGACTTTGCCTCTGGGGTTCAGGTATTTCTCCTTAGTTGCTATCAAGTTTGGGAGTCCTCAAACAATAGCTTGTAGGTAAACAGCTTAGTCAGTGCTTACCAAACTTTGCTCAAGTGGCGGCACATTCTGGTAATGCAAGTCTGTGTCGTGGTATCACACCTGGAAATAATGTGTGTTCTTAGTGCAGGACTCTCTCGCAGTTAACCATATCTCTCTCTCTCTCTCTCTCTCTCTCTCTGAACCTTAAGTGCCCAGGGCACATGGGGCTTCCGCAAGGGTTTTCCACAAATGCCTGTCTTTCGCCTTTTTTTCTGCTCTTGCCCAGGTGAGCCCTCTATTGCTCAACATCCTTTCTGTTGTTCTTCTCCATGTCTCTTTTGGTCTACCCTTACTTCTGCTCCCCTGTGGTGTCCATCTTAGTGCTATTTTTGGTAGTGAGTTGTCAGTCATTCGGAGCACATGTCCCAACCATCGCCAGCGTCTTTCCTCAATAATTGTTGTCAGTGGTTTCATCTGCATTTCTGCCAATAAGATGTTAACCATATATCTTTAGCATTTTTTCAGAGGTTACATAGTACACTGACTAGTTTCATATTTTATAAGTTTATTATACGGGAGATTCTGTTCAAAGTGAAATGCTTGGAGGCATAGATCTCTGCCTTTTGAGCTCGCGCTAACTGTGATTAATAATTAAATTCCCGTGGGTTCTCTACCTGCTCTGTATTTATCATATAAATAAGCAAAAATGCACTTTAATTTGGTAAAAAATAGTAAAAAAATTATATCGGCATATTTCTAGCTATCTTGTTTTGCGGAACACCTCTAGCTCTCTCGTGGCACACCAATGTGCTGCGGCATACAGTTTGAAAGACTATGAGTTGGGCAAACTCACTAACCGGGCGTGCGGAAAGCAGATGGTGTTGATGTGCTCATTTCACAGATACTGGCGGCTATTTTGAAGACAGAGTTTCATGATCAATATCTGCGAGGCATTCGCTTCTTTCGGAAAAGTAAACTTACAGTTATCACATAAAACCATTGTATAAGAAAAGTGATTTACGTAATGAATTCACATCTTATTAAAAATAAAAGAAAAAACACAATAAATCCATTTCTTAATGTGGCGTAAACAAACATTATGAACGCGTAATAAATCAATTTCTTTACGAAAATGTAAATGGAAATAGAATAAACTGTAATTAACGTTCTTCTAGTTTTATTCTTTGACAGAGGCGATCCTGTTCTCAGATGATGATTTCTGTTTTCTAATACTTCAGTGGCCGCTTTTTGTTCCTCTATATGTAATATGGTCAAAAAATATAAACAGAGAGAGAGAGAGAGAGAGAGACAGTTTCATCAAATACGAGTAAGAGGTTCAGCAATGCAAGAACTATGTATTAATCAATAATATATTTACTAGAGACCACTGACTGAGGGAACTAGATTTTGCCCCTTTTGTATTAAAAAAAAACAGCTGTAAGCAGTATCCCTGGGAGTGAAAGTATTAAATAAGCTAATTTGGTTCTCTCGCGCGTTTACGGGACCATGTGACCTCTTATGTTTATGTAATACTTATATGCATATTTTTCTGTTATTTTTATACCAATACAATCTCTTTTCCAATAAGAAAATAAAACAGGCTTATGAATCTTTAACACTCTAAAATCAAGCTAAATGAAAGATCCATCTTCTTATCTCTTTATATTTTGTAACAAAGTTGTCTATCTCTACCAACATTTTCAAGACGTTATTTAAGGTTATAAAAATAATCCTTTACTTGTGATATTGGACAGGTTTTAATGTATATATGTATATCCTTTCTTGACAGTTTTCTTCCAATCATGGGACACTGGTACAGAATTGGACTTGAGGATCTTTACACATGTTTAAACGAGCTGGAAGTTCACACATGTACCTTGTTCCCAAACAAGGGCTTCAGCACCATATCCTTCATCGCCATGTTCGCTCTCCCATCCGCACTCATGTGCTACTGCTATGCTCATATTTACAGAGTGGCCAGGGCTCAGCGAAAGCGTATGAGGTCTCTGACCCTTGGGGTCTACATCGACGCCAAAGATCCATGCATCGTCAGGCAGATACCCATGACTAATGGCTCTTCCTGTCCGATATCGAAAACGTCGGTTCTTGACTTCGAAGAAACAGCCTTTATATCGCACGTAAAACTAGGTATACAAGCTGACACAAATGGCAATACAGCTCATCAGGAGAATGGTCCAAGAATGCAAAGACGGCTACACCTGAAGCAGAAGATGCTGTCAACCAGCCGAAACAAACTAGGATTTCTGGGGGAAGACTTTAGGGCAGCCAGAGCTATATCACTTGTTTTCGTATGTTTCGCCATAACGTGGTCACCATACTGGTTTACAATTCTCATTATGCCATATCTAGGCCCCAACGAAATACCTGATCCAATCATTGGCGCTGGGCTTTGGCTGGCTTACTTTGGCTCAGCCCTTAACCCTTTTGTTTACTATTTCTCCAACCCGGCAGTGAAGAAGGGAATAAGGAGACTGATAATAAAGGTTTTACACAGACTAGGCCATCACAACCATGCCCGCTCAAATAGTTTCCCTTGATTTTTATTTCAGTTTTGTGCCCCCAGAGATCTACTGATGATATTGAAACTGATACATCACGTAAGGAGTTTGTTGTTAAAAAAAAAAGTGGTGCAAATCTCGCTGTATCCGGTCTTGTTGTCATTTAAGATAATCTGTATTTAGCTCTCAGATTATCTTATAACGCATATGCGGAGTTTGTTGTTAAAAATAACTACAGATGCCATTATCTCCGGCCTTCTTGTCATTAGAGATAAATACGTGTTTGAGTCTGTGATGGAAACGTGGCGCTGACAGGGACTTTGTTGTTAAAGAAAACTAACTGTAAATCTCATTGTCTCAGGACGGTCCATGATTAAAGTGTTCACAAAGCTTAGAGATTGTTGAAGGACGCTTAAGTACGAGAAGATATTTTTGCATCGTATCTGTGTATTGACCATATTTAGAGCGTATGGAAATTCTAGTTTTTTTTCCTATCTGGACGAACGCAACTTTGAATGCAGATCATTTGTACAACTTCTGTTTGTATGCATAAAAATTTCTCTGTCCTATTATTAGTGTGCATGAAAACTTGTTTGAGACTATGCACTTTGCATGAAAATATGCTGTTACATTTTTGGGGGGTATTTATGTAGACAATTTGTAGTACACATGCAAATCTTTTTTTTTCTTTTTTGTGGACATTTACTGTAATGCTTGAAAATACGATTTATACTTCTTTGTAGACATTATGCAGCGTCCAGAAAATGTAATGTGTGCAGGAAATCTGTTTTCTTAAATTTATATATTCAGTTATTAGTACGTTTAAATATTTTTGTTTATTTATTTCTTTTATAGACTTGATGCAGCATGCCTGAGATTTGTTGCGTGCACGAAAATGTCCTATTTTGCATTTATGTAGACATTTAACACCGTTGACTGACTAACTATTTCGTTTTCATTTGTTTGCTTCATTATCACACAAAATAAAACAGTTTATTTTTGTTATCTTTGTCCATTGTGACCACTGGGGAAACTAATGTTGTTTCAGATGTGTTTTCCTCAACGTAACAGTATTCCATTAGGTATTTTATTCTTATAGCAGAGGATGACAGAGTTTTTTTACTATGTTGATATTTGTTCTTTAGAAGGAATAGAGAATATTTTATGGTGAAATTATTCACAAGACATGAGCCTCGTGCAATACATCCACCTCCAAATCTTTTCATTGTTGTTTGTCTGTATGAAATGAACAATAATCAAAATATGGATTATTGAAGATTAAAGTCCTCGGTTTCATGCTGTTAAGGCACACTGGGGAGACGGTGTTAAGCCTGTATTTCCAAGGCCATCAGCACATGAAAGTGTGATCAGTATCACGCCTGGCTGCATTTACCTTCCCAGAATTCTCTGGTACCCATTCTCAAAGGCTGGGTGGACTCATGGGTCTTTCTAGTGTTGTGGTATCAGGAAAAAAATATTTACGAGTACTGAGATTTGAACCCAGTATCCAGCGGATTAGTACAGCGAGCGTCTAGCCACTCAGCCAACCAGGCTGAATATGTAGGAAGTTAAAATTGATGAAAGAACTGGGCGCAGTGAAAGAATAGTGTATGTTTTGATGACGAAGGATTAAATCAAATATTGCCATCAAAACTCCATACTGGAGCGCTGCGTGGATATGATGTGATGACAAAGAGAATAAATCAAATATTGTCTACAAACTCCATATTGGAGAGCTGCGTGGATATAATGTGATGACAAAAGGATTAAATATTGCCATCAAAACTCCTTACTGGAGCGCTGCGTGGATATAATGTGATGACAAAGGGATTAAATATTGCCATCAAAACTCCTTACTGGAGCGCTGGGTGGATATGATGTGATGAAAAAGGGATTAAATATTGCCATCAAAACTCCATACTGGAGCGCTGCGTGGATATGATGTGATGACAAAGGGATTAAATATTGCCATCAAAACTCCTTACTGGAGCGCTGGGTGGATATGATGTGATGACAAAGGGATTAAATATTGCCATCAAAACTCCTTGCTGGAGCGCTGGGTGGATAACTACACACGAGAAGACGCTAACAAATTAGAGAATGTAATCTTATATCTTATATCCTTCCCGTGCCGTTAAACGTCACATAGGGCTCGCAAAGTAGTTCGCCAATTTTTACTGTCTTCGGCGAGTCTTTCAACCTCATCAAAGGATTTTATGCCTGTTAATTTGGCCTCTCTTAATAATGTCCTCTTCAGAGTTTCAGGCGGTCTGCCTCTTTTTCTTCGGCCTGTTGTGTTCCACTTGATAGCTTGTTTTGGGATTCTCTGATCATTTCTTCTCATCAAGTGACCAACATATGTAAGAGAATGTAAACAAGGAGGGAAAAGAGTTTTGCGGTATTTTAGCGCCTGTTTTGCTGTAACGTTTGTGATATTTGGGCAATAAATAGATGAAGCAGAAGCTGAAGTCACCAAAAGGGGGGGGGGGGTGGGTGGGGGTGGGTGGGCATGGTTCCGGACAAATAGCAGCATATGGCATTAGATGACCTTATATATATATATATATATATATATATATAGAGAGAGAGAGAGAGAGAGATCATTCTTATAGAACTTTCTAAACATTTAAAACTAATGAATAGCACAGGCAGAAGGCAGTCAAATCTTTGAACATGTCATGAGAACACGTGAGACAGAGAAAGTGGAATTCACTGGAAAACGTGGGGGGGGGGGGGGAGTAGAAATAAAAAGAGAATAAAGTATCTGAAAAGGCTGACAAAGTGGTTTGAGAAAAACAAAGTTCAACTAATTAGATCAGAGATGCCAAATACTGCATATGTATCAGCTTGTACTAGTCACAGCATGAAGGACTGCCCAGCGGCTACCGTGGTAGTAGCTGATACTTGTAATAAGTTTTCATGGTAATATCACTTTCAGCTTATTTAAGAAAAATTACCCATCCCTTTCATGGGTTTTCCTCTTGTAATAAAAAGGTCTCTAGAACAAAATGTTATAAGCGAAAATGAGTAAGTATTAAGATGTTTGAACTATCGAGGAGAAGATGAAGACGCTGTCCAATTAGGCAGTCAGCGACCCATAGCTGATATGCTAGCGTCAGGGTTAGCGACCCATAGCTGATATGCTACCGTCAGGGTTAGCGACCTATAGCTGATATGCTAGCATCAGGGTTAGCGACCTATAGCTGATATGCTAGCGTCAGGGTCAGCGACCTATAGCTGATATGCTAGCGTCAGGGTTAGCGACCCATAGCTGATATGCTAGCGTCAGGGTTAGCGACCCATAGCTGATATGCTAGCGTCAGGGTTAGCGACCCATAGCTGATATGCTAGCGTCAGGGTTAGCGAACCAAATCTTACCAAGACCCTGTCCCACCTCCCCGTTGATATCCCTAATAACAAGCCTAACCTAGCCTGGCCAACGAGACAGGGATCGCCATAGTCTCCATGGCGGTAGAGTCTTCTAAAGAAGTATTGCACACTCCCTGCTTCTTAGCTGCACACCGGGACTGAAAAAAAACCCTGCCATAACCTACTCCCAAGTCAATACGATGCTGCCTTTCAACATCGTCACAGCATCGGCTGCAAAGATAATGTGTTCGCAGTTCCAGGGAGACCGGTGAAAAGAAAGGAAGAACTATCAATGACTTGAAATGTGCATGTAAGCAAAAATTCACATTGGCGCGAAAAGTACTTAGGTAACTCAGAAAAGTGCGATAGGATATGTTATAAGATACTTAGAGAATCGTCTGTCATTCACAAGTGAGTGTGAATATACAGTTTCACCAAAAATAAGAGGCAGACTGTGTTTTAAGTTTCTATTCAACAGTCAATGGCAGCTTCGTTGGCTGAGTGGTTAGGCGCTGGGTATACTAATCCAGTAGGTACTGCGTTCAAGTTCCAGCCGTGGGGGGGGGGATTTTTTTTGTCTGGTACCACCACACCAAACAGGCTTCGGGGTCTACCCAGCCTCAAAAAAAACGGGTAATCTGTTGAAGGTAAATGCGATGCAGCCAGGAGTGACACTGTCCACGTGACTCTTGCATGTGTCGATGGTCTTGATGGTACTGACCTAACACAGTATCCACAGTATGCCTTCATGGCATGGAAACAATGATTTTACATTTAGCTTATCAACAATCAGTAGGTCACAGATTGTGATAAAACTGCTACAGTCTGTCTCGCTGTTTGCATACTCATTATCTGCAGATTCTGCTTCCGCGAAGGTTTTAACAAACACACACACATAAACAAAAACACGCGCGCGCATGCGTGAAAGGTTGATTTACGCTTTTAGAGAAATGGAAAAAGAAGAGAGAGAACAAAAAAGAGCAACGAGTACCGTAGCCATTTTTTTTCACGTGCACTACGTGAGACTGACTGGCTTCCGTGCGTAATCTTGTAATCTTTCGAAGTTACCTTGACCTTCACGAAAGCGTAGCGGGGAACAAAATTCAGAGGAAATGATACCACCACAAAATAAGAGTTATCGTACTTGATAAAGCAGGATATTCTGATAACTTCCAATCCTCTGTGACTGAAGCAAGGATGTCTTTGTACGCACAAAACCGTAATGCTTTTGTGTAAATGTGTTGAAAAACAAAGAAACTTCAGTCATTTACAAAACTCAAACATCTCAACAACTGGTTGGCACAATAAACAGACAAAAGTATATTTTTTAAAAAAGCATTATGTTTTATTTGTTTACACTTTCAATTATATTGTAAAACAGATTCCATGAAGGTTTTGTTAAAGCAATCGTTAACAAATGATTAGATTGTCTAAATTTTAAGTCCAAGTTTTGTTAACTGAAGAAAATTTAAACTGTTTGAACTTTTCGGAGACTTGATAACCAGGAATAGTAAGATCTTGCAGAACAAGATTCCCTTAAATTCTGTCGAACGTCCAACAAAAAATGTCAAATAAGGAAACTAATATATATTTTTTTTATTACAGAAAAGCAGTTACTGGCTATTTGCATGCTAATATCACGATGCAGTTTTAGACAGCCGCATAGGGACTTAAATGAGCAGTGATGGAGCTAACGCTGTATCCATGTGCTGAGGTAGTTAACAGAGTTAACGCTGTATCAATGTTCTGAGGTGGTTAACAAAACAGAGTTACGCTATATCCATGTGATGAGGTAGTTAACAAAACAAAGTTAATGCTGTGTCCATATGCAGAGGTAATTAACAAAACGAGTTAACGCTGTATCCGCATGCTGAGGTGGTTAACAAGGTTAACACTGTATCCATGTGCTGAGGTGGTTAACAAGGTTAACGCTGTATCCATGTGCTGAGGTGGTTAACAAGGTTAACACTGTATCCATGTGCTGAGGTGGTTAACAAAACAGAGTTAACGCTGTATCCATGTGCTGAAGTGGTTAACAAGGTTAACGCTGTATCCATGTGCTGAGGTGGTTAACAAGGTTAACACTGTATCCATGTGCTGAGGTGGTTAACAAGGTTAACACTGTATCTATGTGCTGAGGTGGTTAACAAGGTTAACGCTGTATCCATGTGCTGAAGTGGTTAACAAGGTTAACACTGTCTCCATGTGCTGAGGTGGTTAACAAAACAGAGTTAACGCTTTGTCCACGTGCTGAGGTAGTTAACAAAACAGAGTTAATGCTGTGTCCGTATGCAGAGGTAATTAACAAAACGAGTTAACGCTGTATCCGCATGCTAAGGTGGTTAACAAAAAAAAGTTAACGCTCTATACTCGTGTGCTGACACAGATCTCTTAAACATAGGCATGCATTCAACACCCACCAACTGCCCTATGTGTTCTGTTACATATCGCCAAGCGTAAATCCAGTCAACTGTTATTTAATTTCACATTTACAAAGCTTTAATGATGTGGAGACTGACTTTTAATATTTATACCTTTTTTAAAAAGAAATGACTACTCTCAAAAGCACATTCTGTGACTTGTCTTACATATACATTCTTTGTTTCACATTTACATTATGTAACTTTTCTTGCATATACATTCTATGTTTTACACTTAGATTCTGTAACTTGTCTTGGATATACATTCTATGTTTTATACGTACGTTCTGTAAATCTATTTTGCATATCCATTCTTTGTTTTACACTTACATTCTGTAACCTGTCTTGCATACACATTCTGTCATACGCATACGTTCTGTAAGCCGTTGTGTTGTTTTTGTGTGTGATCCTTGAAAACGACTTGCCGGAATATTGCATTGTTTGTTCTTAATCTGTAACCTGCGTTTGTAAAAGAATACTTCAGCTTATCAAGAAAGTCAGAAGTGTGTACTGAGAGAGATTTTAGCTTCTTGTATTCCCTCTCAGAGGAAGAATGATGTAGGAGGAAGGCAGTTTTACATATTTCGTTTCGAAGAAATAAACTGCAAGAATTTGAGTGAAGAAATAATAAATTATTACAATATGAACAAAAGAGTTGTGGTATCTAAGCGCGGTGAGTTAGAGTATTCGGACTAGTGATTCTGTATGCGCTTGAAAGTGCATACTCGAAATGTGATATTTCCGTGAAACTACTTGCTGTGTTAACGTATATAACTCATAAAAGGACTCGGCATGAACATCTGAGTATGTCATATCGATGAAGTTTGAAGAGAGTGTCTCGGAATTATGATTCTTAAAAAAAAGGGAATAGATGTGATCGGGTAAGTTAAGTGAAGGGAAGAGATATCTGGGGAAAAAACAAACAAGAATTACTTTTTTTTTCTAAATGTCGGCAGTTAATGGAAATGTAGGTAATTTTTGTGCTGTTTCGGTGAAGTGAAGAAATGTCACTTGTGAATGGAAGTGCTATTATCTCATGATCTGCGTTTATCTTAAAGATAAATATAACGCTCTTTAAGAAACAAAAACACAGCGCCCTGGCACCATTTAGGTCAAGTTCTGTCCCCGTTTCACAATTTTAATTCAGTAACATGTCAAAACATTTGCTTCCTTTTCAAAACAGCATCTCTCCCTCTCTCTCTCTCTCTCACACACACACACACACACTCTCTCTCTCTCTCTCTCTCTCTCTCGTGTACCCCACACCCCCTTCTTCAACCTCTCTCTAGCCACATTTTTCAAGCTTTCTGAAAAAAAAACAACAACATTGAATTATCCTGCTAAGAGATATCACTATCAACAAAAATATGGCAAAAGCAGTTTCAGCCTCGACAGGGGTTCACCAGACAGACGCTGCTGTTAGCCAAGATCAGACGATTCCAAGCTGTAAGCCTTGCTCCAAGCTCTGTTAGCTTTCACGTGAGCGGACTATTTAGCTGTCGTAATACATGGCGGCCACTTCCATCACGTAGGGAATATGACTTCCTGTTAGCTGCATCCATGGCGACACATCCCGCCAGTATTTCTCTTTCTAAACAGTAAAAGATAATTACAAAAGGGGGGAAACTCGCGAGACGTCGTTGCAAATTTAATCATTTTACACTTAGAACCACTCGGTGTACTAAACCAGTGGTACAAGGTTCGGTCCCAGCAGCGGGTATTTTTTTTTTCTGATACACACCCAAAAAAAAGGCCCCATGGTCCACTCAGCCTCTAAAAACGGGTACCAGAGAAATCTGGGAAGGTAAATTCGGCCAGGCGTCATAATGACCTCATCACACTTTCACGTGCCGAAGGTCGTGGAAGTACGGGCCTGACACCGTATGCCCAGTATGCATTAATGACATGGAAACGGGATTCTACCTTTTAGCTTACATTTTAAAAAAAACGTATCTGTTATGTCATAAACCGTATGTGACGTCAAAGGCATCCTGCAGGCACAGATTAGCACCCGCTGCTGACGCAGAGCGCACATCTTAATGCTTGTTCCAGACTCCAGTTGGACTGCGCCTTCCTCCTGGTTTTAGCTGGCTCTCGTCAACCTTGAACTTTTTAAAGTTTTGTTTCGCTGATAGGCTACAGCACAGCCCAGCCGTGCAGAAAGGGCAAAGAACCACCGGTAGCGGGGTGGGGGTGGGGTGGGAGAGAAACAAATAAAAAGACGTAACTGTTGTTGGTTATAATTTCAGACACTCCTTTGATCAATAAACTCAGACTAATCTTCTTATGCTTTTTTTTTGCGTCCTAATTTGTGCTTATTAAAAAGTCCAGGCTGCAATGTTCAGAGTTTGTTGTTTACAGTTTAATTGAGTCATTTTTTTTTTTAAATCGTTCATTTCCTGCTGCGCATTCCTCATTACCTTGGACGCACCTTATCGCACTGTTGAAGAACGGCCTCTGAGAAGGATGTCCTTGCTCCAAGATATTTCAGACTTTTTTTTTATGTCCACTAAGCATTTGGAAGACGACTCCAAGTCCACTCCTGCTGTTTTCCCATTTACTAAAGTGATAGAGCAGAGAGTGCATGATTACACTTGAAAAATACTGACAAAGCGCTTTAGAGGTGAGAGGAAAGAAAAATACTGGCAAAGCGCTTTAGACGTGAGAGGAAAGATATATACTGACAAAGCGCTTTAGACGTGAGAGGAAAGAAAAATACTGACAAATGCTTTAGATGTGAGAGGAAAGAAAAATAGTAGACAACGCGCTTTAAGACGATCTCCGGCAAAACGATCAACCGTCTAAACGCAAGAGGTCAATGACTTGCCAACTCGACCACGAATCACAATCGAACTGGCCTTTAATGTGGCCCGAATCTCCCCACATCTGAGACTGGCTTCTCTCTCGTTTTATTCTCTGTGCAACTTTTCTTTTAAATGTATGTTTTGGTTTAAACCTTGATGCTCCTTATACTCACACTGCATTCATCTCAGTATCTTGGTCATATCATTATTATCTTGGTCATATCATTATTATTATTATTGTCGCACATGAAACAGTCATTTTGTGACAACTCAGGTAAGAGTAGTTCAAAAGCAGTGGAAGAAGGGGCAGAGAAAAGACAGCAAAAAAAAAAAAAAGTGTTATGTAACCTAACGTACTTCACTGGAGTATTTCTATTAGTTTTGTCATTGTTACACGAAAACTAAGGTTAAATAATCTAGCGAAATTCCTCATAGAATAACCAGAAACAGCGCCTCTTTCGATAGCGAGAAAACACTGTAGTTCTCAGTTATGTTCATATTTTCCAGCCCTGACAAACCATCGAAGCTGCGAAGATCCTTCCTCGTGATAAATGCCTCGAATGGGAAGCAGGTTGTGATGACGTCGTGAATCGAGTGCCTTACATCTCAACACTTCATTATCGAAGGAAGATAACCTAGAATATTCTAATAGTTTCCGAATAATTCCCCACGGCTTAAAGGCCGATAAATACATAATCAGGGGGAAATAATTCTATTGTTATCGTCTATCATGTTATTTGAATTGTGTTGCAAGTTTACATAATTCGTTTGGTTAGAAACAATATACTTTCCCTACATGTAAAATAAGGATGTGAATGTGTCCGACGCCAATACTAGCGCAAACTTTCGCATACACTCAGTGATGGAAGAATTTTGTACAGGTAGAGAACAATACAGTGATGAGAGAATTTTATACAGGCAGGGAACAACGCAGATATAAGACAGATGAGCAAACAACAACCTGTCTCATGGGTGATCAGGTTGTTGTTTGCTTAACCAAGTTAAGATGATTAAATTCAAATATAAATATCCGCCCTCATTTATGCATGTGGAAAACAGCTAGAGAAATAGACAAGAAATTACACTCTTTTAAAAACAAATGCCTAAGGAAAATACTCGGTATAAAGTGGAACGAGTTCAAGAACAATGACGGGATAAGACAAAAGCAAACAGCAACAACATGTCTCGTGGACGATCAGAAAAATGAGATGGACATATGTCGGTTAGGTGATGAAAAGAAACAGTCAGAGAATCCACAAACAAGCTATCTAGTGGAACACAACAGATCGAAGAAAAAGAGGTCGTCGAAGTGAGACTCTAAAAAGGACATTGTTAAGAGAGGCCAGTTTAGTAGGCATAACATCCCTTGATGAGGTTGAAAAGCTCGTCGAAAACAGGAAAACTTTGCAAATTACCATGCGAGCCCTATGTGACGTTTAAAGGCACGGGAAGTATGTAAGAGACTACAGTGATGGAAGAATTGTATACAGGTACAGAACGCTATAATGAATGGAAGAATTTTATTCAGGAAGAGAACATTAGCGACTGTGCTTCTAGAAGCTCTTACACTGTTTGTAGATGCATTAGAGCAAACAAGAAAATGACGGTAAAGAAATTAAGAGAAGTTAGTTTCACAACATGATATATGATATATGCCAGATAAACGTGCATAAAATAAAACTGATAGCACGTATCGTAAAAGAAATTTAGTTCACCGCGTATTTCCACATCCGTGATTACAGCCAGGCCCATAGTCTTCCGGTTAGAGATGAGAAATGATGGCGCATACCTTTCTGACAAAATGGTGTGTGATGGTTTCGGCTTCTGTGTCAGTGGGAGAAGAAACTACTAAAAGTCATGGTGTGTGTGTATATATATATATATTTCCATATATCATGTGTGTATCTAAAGTAATTTGGGGTGGGGAAGGTTTAATAATTTAAACATTTTAATAATCTAAACATATTGATGCACGCGCCAGAATGGTATCTGGATATGGGAGAAGAGATTATTTTGATTAACTATGTTAGACATTTGGGGAACTGGAAGTCTGATGTCTGCTGTACATGTGTAATTCTGGCACTTATTGAACACTTAATATTCTGGTATCTGTTGTACACTGCATGTCAGTGTTTCAGACATTTGCGAAAGTAATAGGGATGTGGTTATCAAGAAAGATACAGCAAAAACCTTGGGGAGTTAGGAAACAATGAAGAACTCTTTTAAAAACAAATGCCTAAGGAAAATACTCGGTATAAAGTGGAACGAGTTCAAGAACAATGACGGGATAAGACAAAAGCAAACAGCAACAACATGTCTCGTGGACGATCAGAAAAATGAGATGGACATATGTCGGTTAGGTGATGAAAAGAAACAGTCAGAGAATCCACAAACAAGCTATCTAGTGGAACACAACAGATCGAAGAAAAAGAGGTCGTCGAAGTGAGACTCTAAAAAGGACATTGTTAAGAGAGGCCAGTTTAGTAGGCATAACATCCCTTGATGAGGTTGAAAAGCTCGTCGAAAACAGGAAAACTTTGCAAATTACCATGCGAGCCCTATGTGACGTTTAAAGGCACGGGAAGTATGTAAGAGACTACAGTGATGGAAGAATTGTATACAGGTACAGAACGCTATAATGAATGGAAGAATTTTATTCAGGAAGAGAACATTAGCGACTGTGCTTCTAGAAGCTCTTACACTGTTTGTAGATGCATTAGAGCAAACAAGAAAATGACGGTAAAGAATTAAGAGAAGTTAGTTTCACAACATGATATATGATATATGCCAGATAAACGTGCATAAAATAAAACTGATAGCACGTATCGTAAAAGAAATTTAGTTCACCGCGTATTTCCACATCCGTGATTACAGCCAGGCCCATAGTCTTCCGGTTAGAGATGAGAAATGATGGCGCATACCTTTCTGACAAAATGGTGTGTGATGGTTTCGGCTTCTGTGTCAGTGGGAGAAGAAACTACTAAAAGTCATGGTGTGTGTGTATATATATATATATTTCCATATATCATGTGTGTATCTAAAGTAATTTGGGGTGGGGAAGGTTTAATAATTTAAACATTTTAATAATCTAAACATATTGATGCACGCGCCAGAATGGTATCTGGATATGGGAGAAGAGATTATTTTGATTAACTATGTTAGACATTTGGGGAACTGGAAGTCTGATGTCTGCTGTACATGTGTAATTCTGGCACTTATTGAACACTTAATATTCTGGTATCTGTTGTACACTGCATGTCAGTGTTTCAGACATTTGCGAAAGTAATAGGGATGTGGTTATCAAGAAAGATACAGCAAAAACCTTGGGGAGTTAGGAAACAATGAAGAAGTCTTTTAAAAATCAAAACAACAATAGTTAAAATCATAATAACAAGACATGTGTTCTGAGAAGACAGAAGTTAGACAGCCCGGTAAACACTTGAAAGCTCAAATGGGAAAAAGGAGGCCCCCACTGACAGAAGGCCATCTCAGTGGTGTGATCAAATAACATGGTGGGGAAGAACAGCATTTTGAGATGATTAGTAATACCAGGAGCAGCATGAAATGAAGCAACAAGATCGCCAACGCCGCTCAGCACCACAGAACGGACGACTACAAGTCTGGTGACGGCTCAGTAAATTTACCTGAGGCACTTTCTTATCAAACTTGTCCTTGCTGTGATAGTGGAAGCTCCAAACTTCGGCCTCTACCCACGCGTTGTCAGTGTTATTGGGGTCGTCCATGTAGCCACGATACAGCAGCTTGCTGCTGAAACTGGTAGAGGCGGCTAAGCTGCGGCCCAGAATCCCAGACAGGATAAAGTCGCTGCTCACAAACTGGCGGAAAAACTGAAACAAAATAAACATGTAAGATGGTAAAGCCAACACACAGTCATGTCCTTCAGGCATAAAGAGTAGGATATGGTAAAGCCAACACACAGTCATGTCCTTCAGGCATAAAGAGTAGGATATGGTAAAGCCAACACACAGTCATGTCCTTCAGGCATAAAGAGTAGGATGTAAAGCTAATACACTATCCTGGTCTTCAGGCATAAAGAGTAGGATATAGTAAAGCTAATACACTGTCCTGCTCTTCAGGCATAAAGAATAGGATATAGTAAAGCTAATACACTGTCCTGCTCTTCAGGCATAAAGAGTAGGATATAGTAAAGCTAATACACTGTCCTGCTCTTCAGGCATAAAGAGTAGGATATAGTAAAGCTAATACACTGTCCTAGTCTTCAGGCATAATGAGTAGGATAAGG